>OMPJ01038787.1:0-50006 GCA_900312935.1 Carapus acus | reverse complement strand
GCTACTTAATATTCATTAGAGACCTGTACGTGATTGGAGTAGTAAAGGGGAGGCGTTTTCATTGTTATTGAGAAACTCTTTCCTGATTCGTGCTCTTGTGACCATGTGGAGGTGACGTCGCACGGCGAACCAATCAGTCGAGCCTTTCCTGCACTCTTCAGAACAGTTTTGCGAGGTCCACGCGTCTAACTATCTGATTTAATTTGGACATTATGTCTGAAGCTAGCGACCAACCGGAGCTAGAAAATCCTCCCCTGTCGTTAAGATCACCCGTCTGGGAGCACTTTGGTTTCCCAGTGAAAACCTGCGACGAAAACAAACAAGTGGATAAAACGAAGGTGGTATGTCGTCATTGTTTTACTGAGGTCGGCTATGTTTCGTGCAACACTTCAAACATGCTATTGACAATTTTTGGTTAAATAAACAACACGCTGTGGAAGAAAATGGTTTTGCATTTTGTTCCCATACTGTACCGAAAATGTACCGAACCGTGACCCCCCTGTACCAAGTACGTACCGAACCGTGATTTTTTCATACCGTTACACCCCTAATGCACACCATGTCATGCAGTAAGGGAGGGTCCCAAGAGTGAGGGGGCTGCCCATTCTGAAAGCACCCCACGGCTGGTTGGGGGGTGGGTGCCTTGCTCGAGGACACCTTGGCATTGTTCAGGAGTGCTTTAGCCACCAGGTCAACCTTCAGTCTCCTGTGCTGTCCCCGGGACTTGAACCGTCGTCCTGTTGCTCAGTGTTTCCCAACCAATGCGCTGTGAGAATTCAAAAGGTGTGCCGCATTACAGTGCCCCTCCCACCACCACCACCACCACCACCACCCACTGACAACACAAGGCCGAATGCGGAGTTTTGAATGAGAAATATTACCACAAACTGATATATATCAACTGACAATATCACAAAAATGCAGTCAATTTTGTTAGAAGTTTTGATTTCTCTAAATCAAATGGTCATCTCCAGTGTCTTGTGGTGTTTCGTCATTTCACTGGCCTTGAGCAAGACACTTAGCATTTCAATTACTTCCTCAGAGCACCACACAGGTGCACACTGCCCTAGATGATGATGAGCAAAGACGAGCATTCTTAAAATTGTTCAGTGAAATATGAAAATTAGCCATCTCCTCATTCATCATTTTTCAGTGTCCTCCCAAAAACATGGGATAAGGGATAAAGTTGTTGTCAATTAACTTGGTTACTGATGCAAAACCTTCTTATAGGTGTGCCAAGAGTTCAACACAACGTGGGCGTGGGAACTTGAACAGAATGGATATCAGTCGCTGACCATAGAGTGCAAAACGGGCATCCTGAAAGTAAGCATGTGACCTCGCTGCTGTGATTCAGTCCATTATTCCATGAAGAACCACTTGTACAAGGCCACCATGAGGATGTTAAGTAAGATTAAAATGAACTCATGCAGAGCATGTTTTGGACAGGGTCAATAAACTATATATATACAACCAAAACATGAAATCGGTGCAGCATAGTAGTATTTCTGCACCCTTAAGATGTAGACCTCAAAATTGTCATTCAAAAATAAGCCATCAAAACATGACCCTCTACATAAGAAAGGATCAAATAGAATAGAATGCTTTTATTGTCATTGTGCAGCACAACAAAAAGAATTATGGCACAACGAAATTATGATGCAGCTCCAGTTCAACCATTTACAGTGCAGATACAGTATGGGCCTATTTATAGCATAAACCTACAGAAATCTACAGAATTAAGTTAGTGTGATTGTGCAAATAGCAAGTGCATACATGTTGTGTGCAGCAGCATCGGGGCAGCCGCAGGGGTGTAGGATAGTACGGGAATAGAGGTGTAAGAAATTTGAAAATGTGTGTTCATACATGACAAATTTACAGCATATGTACACAGTATGTACAGTGAAGAACAGAAGTATTTTAACACCCTGCAATGTGGCAAGTTTCCCACATAGAAATTATAGAGGGGTCTGAAATTTACATCATTGGTGCATCTCCACTGTCAGAGACAGAATTAAAAAGAAACATTTTTTAAATTATTTATTTATATTTTATAGCAGCGCATGAATATTTGATCACTTGAAGAAATTGGTGTTAATATTTGGTACAGAAACCCTGGTTTGCTGAGCGTCAAATGTTTCCTGCAGTTCTTTACTAGGTAGGCCGTTCCAGATCCTTGATGCGCTTCTTGCGGAGCCGCTCCTTGGTCATCCTAGCTAGATGCTTTGGATCATTGGAGTTGAGACCAAGAACTGTCCGTGCAATGCATGAATTTAAACCATGACGGCATAGTGTTCTACCAACGTCTGAGAAACGTTTTAGACTGTGGTCCCAGCTCTCTTCGACCAGCTCCTCCCGTGTAGTTTTGTGCCAATTCCTCAGCTTTGCGTGGAGCCCTAGTCCAAGGGAGACTGACAGTAATCTTTAACCTCTTCCATTTTCTAACAATTGCTCTAACGATTGATCTATTCTCACCAAGCTGCTTGGCATTATTATTGGCATTACTATAGCCCCGTAACCCTTTCCAGCCTTGTGGAGGTCCACAATTTTGTCTCTGGTGTCTTTTGACCGCTCTTCGGTCTTGCCCATGGAATTCCTTGGGGTCCGACTGACAATGGGATGGACAGGGGTGTTGAACGAGCTCAAACAGGAGCTACTAATTGAGATTAATAACTAGGGATGCCCGATATTGGCTTTTTTGCCGATATCCGATATGCCGATATTGTCCAACTCTCAATTTACCGATACCGATACCAACCGATACCGATATGTGCGCCGGTAAACGCTTCAGGAGTGCGTAGGCACTATTTCGGTGTAACGCAAGCATTATTTTATTTTCATCGGTTTTTATTTTATCGGCCTTAAAGTCAAAAAATCTGATACCGATGTTACATTTTTATGCTAATATCGGGCCGATAATATCGGTGGGCCGATATTATTGGACATCTTAATCTTAATAACTGGAGTAAAGGTGGATTTTTTAGAGGCAGAGTAACGGGTCTTGGTGAGCTAGAACTCCTGCTGATTGACAGGCGCTCAAATACTTACCTACAGCAATAAAATACCAATTAATGATATAAAAATCATACAGTATGATTTACCGAATTTTTCTTTTTAACTCTGTATCTCCTTGTGGAGATGCACCCATGATATAAATTTCAGACCACCCCATAATTTCCAAGTGGGAGAACTTGCCAAATTGCAGGGTGCTAAAATACAGATGTTCCTCATTGTATAATGTACACCAGCACCATTTGTATGAGTTGCGTTTGTGAAAGTGGTTCTACTGCTGGTATTAGCCTCGGCCTCAGTCTCGAAGTGAGAATCCCATACCAACCAGCTGCCAGATTTTCCCTCCCATTCAATTCAGGAGTGGTCTAGTGTCGGGAACTTTGTGAGCAGGGAAAGACACATCAGGGAGTGCGCAACTACGGCGTGAGTTAGGCAATTCGATCAAGTATTTGTGGAGTGCCACAGCTCTAAAAGTAGCAGTGCAGTCACCTTTTTTTTTTTTTTTTTTTTTAAGGTACTATATTGCATGTTTAGTCAGATTGTCCAGCATCGGATTGCCTAGCACAACATTTTGTTGAATTCCCAGCAATGTCCGCACTACTCAGATAAGTATTTCTATCCTAAACAATTCTTCAACTCAGTTGTTGCAATGCAAATTTTAGAAACGAAGAACTTAAAGAAAAGTGAACACATACTTTGGAAGAAGGAGGTGGTTGTTTAGACGTTATGGGATTGTGCTATACATGTTGTTAAGGCCTTTCTAGATGTGTCTAGAGATAAATGAAAAGTTGCCTGGTCAGTGCAATTTTCCAAACGGCATAGACCTTTCTCCTCTTTTGCTTTTGCTTGCCCTCGTGAATTGCAAAATGAATTTTAGCATTTGGGCCATTATTTATTAAGATTTTCTGTCTGTCTGTTTTGTCTTTTTCAAGTATCTGTGTGAATGTCAGTTTGATGAAAATGTAAAATTCAAAACTGCCATCAATGATGAGGACCCAGATAAAATGCGCCTACAGCCCATTGGCAGGGATAAAGATGGCCAGATGTATTGGTTTCAACTGGACCAAGACGACAATGTTCGTGTTTACACAGAAGAGCAGGATGACTTGGATGGGTCGTCATGGAAATGCATCGTGAGGTAAGAAAGCATATTTACTTTTATTTATTTGAACATTTCATTTTGAGTAAATTGTTTGGAATGTCTAGATATAGAGTCCCAGCAGGCAAATATAATGGTGAAAAAGACTGATACATAAAATTGGATACCTTTAGATCACTTTTGTGTGTAGGAAGAAAATACGTTGGAAATGATTTGTAGAGCTTGTGCACAAAATTGTTTTTGGCATTCTGGATCATCAGCTGAGTAGCTGGTGATGCCAATAAAGAATCAAGAATGTAGTGTTTACTTTGGATATCCTGACGTAGCTGTCAACCGTTGCAATATAATGCGTGGCAATGAATACAGGCACGTTACTATGATTATCTGTAAAACACTTTTCTTGTAAGTGTAAGAGGAGAACAGGAGCAGCAAGAATACATTTTCTGTCACCATGTTTCAGAGAAAACATAGTGGATGACATAGTATGGCAGAGATTTTGCCATCTGTCCTGAAATTGTTATTAACTATACAAATGCATCCCTATCGGAGCATTGATAACTCCTAGGCTTCTTTTGAAACACACTTTTCACACATTCCAAATATCCAAAAAACACTAGTTTGTGTTCTTTAGACATTGGACAGTTCACCAGGGCTGGCAAATGGAATCGTGCAATTACTGCTTTGTTTTGATTCACTGCCATGTCCTCCTTTGTCATATCCTATTCTCCAACCCGATTTCTCAATTTCAGGTCTATCTGCTCTTTCATCGCCAATTTTGTGAATTTTTCTCTTGACCTTTCCTATACAGCCATCTTTTGTGCTTGCTGCTTCAAGGTGGTGACAGCAACAGCATTCCACTCTGAGTATTTAACGGACAGGTTTTGATCATGTCGTAGATCAACATCTCAAGGCCCGGCCCGTGACATTCAATGTGGCCCGGGAGCGCTTGAATGCTTGTTTCAATATACAGTATGTCTTCTTCATTTAAACAGGCATGTACCCACAAAGGAGAGCAGCTTTCAGAGCGGCATCCCCCCTTCACGGACAAATAATGGAGGATAGCTCACAAAAATTTATTTAGCCACATTTAAAACCTGCTCTTGAAGAGAACTAACATCACAGTTTGACGGTTATTGATAAGGTCAACTTCAGGAATAGTCATATCCCTATGTGTGACGTTGGATGATGGGTATACTGATTCTGGCACTGTGTGAGAACTTTGCAGGATTATATTTAATGTTATCTGTGTTCAATTTCACAAAAGTCTTGAGCCAATTGGAGTATTTACTGTAGCTATTCCTATGTAGAGACAGAAATGACCTGGCTGAAGTCGTGGCTCTGCTGAAGACACAGATTGACCCGGAACTTTTAAAACGAGAGCAAGAATCCAAAGATGATGGTGATAAACAAAAAAGAGAAGGTAATATAAGGGATCTATTTTACAGTGCCCATGATTATGCATGATTTTCAGTGCGTGTCGTGGTTCCACATTTTAAACGTTCCAATCTCATAGAGGCAATTGTTCAGATGGCTTTGCATAATAAAGGGAATTACTTTGCCTAGGTAGAAGTTGGCCGTCTAAACGTAAGACACTGGGTTTAGATCAACACCTTTTAATGTACAGTAAGTTTGCTCAGGTAGTTCATTTTTTTAATTATGAGAATTTTTCACAAGCGAATAATCACCCCTCCGTCACTTGTTGGAGATAGTGCAAAAGCAACTTTATTGCATTTGAAAGTTTAGATGTCATTGTTTTCTCTTTTTGTATTTTATTACAGGTGATAGTACGAAGTCTGATGTTACATCCGATGAGGATGAAAAGGATTCCAAAGAAACCACTTGCTCTGTGTCACCAAAGATGGAGACAAATGTTAAACTGTCATTGAAAGATGACTCGATGTCAGAGGCTGCTGTTGCCAAATCTCCGTTAAATGGCATGATAGAAGCTAAAGGTGAAACAGAAATGCCTCCTCAGTCAGAAAAACCACCCACTGCTAATCTTCAGAGTGTCAAAGAAGAGCCAGTGGAGGTGTCCAACAAAAATGCAGCACTCACTGACAAGACCATGTCCGTGTCAGTCAAGGCAGAGCATGAAGAAGACAACAAGAAAACGAGTTCTGAAGAACATCAGCATGCAGTGAAGAATGACCAACAGGCCAAAATCCCACTGAAAAAACGAGGAATGAAATTCAATGAACACTTTGAGAAAAACAGCTTGAGTATAACACAGAGGTTGAATGATCACATTAATGGTGATACCCAACAAACACTTACAAAAGGTTTCCATAGCAATACGATTGAGTCCATGCAGACACAGCCTCACCCTGCTGATGGCAAAGAACACCTCAGCGAACCAGTTGTAAGTGCTACTAAATGTGGTGAAGACGGCGCAGAGGACCAGCAGTCCCAGGATAACAAAGAAGATGACAAAGTGGATGTGGACTGTGATGCAGATAAGCTCATGTCTGGCATTCAGTCGTGTAAGGAAGATGCAGGGCACAATAATGAGGCTCTTCTAAAAGAAAAGGGATGCACCATTACAATAAATGTTCCCGTAGATACAGAAGTGGCACATGCCAATAAGTCTTCCCCACTGCAGACAGCAGAGCCTCTACCTGTGTGTGTAGCTGTAGAAAGTAAACTCAGTGAGTCTCTTTGTGAAGAGTTGGAAAAGAACCCCACATCAAAAAACTCGCCAATATCTGATCCAGCTGTAGAGGTGCAAACATGCAAAGTAACACATAAAACGATGATAAACGAATCAGAGAACTTACATTCAAATCACAAAATTGTGCCTAAAGATGGTAAATCTAAGTGTTCAGAAAATTCTGTGGAAATTCAATGCCTCACAAACATGGACACAAAAGAGCCACCCCATGAAGCAAACAAATCGGATCACAAAAAGGAGGTTGAGGCTCCATCCGCAGAGGACACAAGTGCAAGAGGATCGGGGACACATGTACCGAATACAGAGGAATTGGAGAACTTCTCAAACAAAGGAATACCTAAAATGGCAGAGACAGTACCTACAGATGGAGAATCTTCAGACGTAGCTCCAGATGTTGGAAATGTATCCGTCATCCAAAGGACAGCCAATCCCAAGCATAGTAATGAAGAGACAAACACTCCCTCTGTTATTACAAAATCTGATAAGCCTGTCAACAGTCAGACACCAGACAAAACAAACATCACTGAAGAAATGGAGAGATCTCCTGTTGAAAAATTGGAGATACCAGAATGTCACGAAAGTGCAGAGAAAAATGCTGGTGTCAGAGAATCAGATGTCGCCCCCACTGCAGTGACAAAAACTGTAACTTCTGCAGCCACTGAGGAAAAGAAGATGGTGGTCCCTGAAGATGACCGAGACACATTTGTCAGCAGTGGAGACAGTAGCGCACAGAATGCTACCAACATTTGCAACTCTGCTGCCATCACGCATATTGAGATGGAAGCAGTGCCTTTAAAAAATGATATGATAATGCCACAAGAGGATGAAAGTATTAAGTTGACCATGGGTGGGCGTAAACAGACATGGGAAACGTCTGAACAAAAAGAACAAAAAGATAGAAAGCCAACTTATTTAGAGAAGATAGATGTCAGTGAGGATAAGGGTAAAATATCTGAGGCTGAGCTGAAAATGGTGGCTGAACAGCCTGATCAAACTAAGCCAGAGTGTCCACCACAAGCTGAAAGTGAGATGACAACAGAAGTGGATGATGAGATGTCCAGGCACAAAGGAAGCCTAACAAGTGATGCGGATGCCATATGCAAGTTCAAAGAATGTAAAAAGGATAAGTCAACAACTGAACATTTGCCACCAGATATAAGCTCAAACAAGGTTGCACCAGAGGATGGACACAACTCAACCAGATCAGTGGTACATACTCACAAAAATGCTGGTAAAGAACCAGACAGTGAATCCATAATTGAGGTGGACGCACATACTGGACTGGAGCCACAAAGTGAATTCAAGACTGCGAGTGAGAGGCTAGGCTGCCCAAATGCACACAAAGAGACAGATGACCAAGTATCTGGAGAGATGAGCAAACTAGGCAGTACAATCCAGACGAGAGAACCAGATATTAAACCCTCTGCTGAGACAGACGAAGTAGATCATGAAATTATCAGCAAAGAATCGAGAATCAAACCCCCAAAAGAGACGGAGGAACCAGGCTGCCAGAATGTCAGTAAGGGACCATGTGGTGAACTTTCAGCTGAAACAGACGAAGTCTGCAGACGAAGTCCTAACATTTGCAAAGAACCAGGTATTGACATTACGGTGGAAGAGCATAGGGAGGACGGAATGGAGGAGAAGGTAATTGTGGCAAAGGCACTTAAAGCATCCTCAGCAGATATTCAGGAGGACATTGTTCAAAAAAAAGTGAGGGCACCACTCCACCGCAGGAAAGAAGAAATTCAGAGAGAAGAAAGACTTGGTGATTCAGAGTCGGATTCCAACACAGGCAGATCACTCCGAAGATCTCCAAGGATCTCTCGGCCGACTCAAAAAGCTGCAGAGAACCAGGACAGGAAGATGGAGAAACCACAGGTTGCTCCAGAAGATGAGAACTGTGATGATGGCAAGTGTGAGAAAGGACAAGACAAGGATGATGAAGAAGAGGGTGAATTAGTGAAACCTGCACAAAAGAAACAAATGGGGCAAAAGGTAGACGAGGACGGTCGAATCAGATCAAAGGTAGGACATCAGGTGGTGATGTTTGTCTATTGCATATGTGGGTTGTACCTAGATGGACTATATTGTTGTCATTCCATGTCTTATTTCAGGGGAAGAAGCGGCGTAAAGTACGGTGGTCAAGAACCCGGCGTAAAAAAGGCTCAGAGGACGACGCAGACGAGAGCGAAGAGGAATCCAGTGAGGAGGAGGAGACAGAGGAGGAAGATGATAGTGACGAAGACTATAAGGTTGAGAGAACACGGAAGAGGCGAAATCGAAACAGACAACGCCGAAGCTCGGACTCTTCAACATCTTCAGACGATGACCTTCCTCCAAACGACGACCCATGCAAACACTGTGGTCTTCCTAATCATCCAGAGCTGGTGCGTCATTATATAATCTCTGCCAACATCTGTCATTTGAATTGTACTGCATATCATAACAAATACAGGAAATGCTTGTTAATAAGTTACTCTCAATGTACATTTGCCAGATCTTGCTATGTGACTCTTGTGATAGCGGCTACCACACAGCCTGCCTTAGGCCTCCATTGATGATCATACCAGATGGTGAATGGTTCTGCCCACCTTGTCAACATGTAAGTACCTGTCTCAGCATACCAAGACACAATTATAACTGTGTTGTTTCCACCGTTGCATCTTTGCAGAATGCAAGTGATTCTCTTCAAATCAAACACATTTTCTGTAGTACTTCACCTGTTTGTTCGTTGTTGTAACAGTTTCACCTTTGGTTAATCTTTGCTTAAATCCATTGTGAGATAGTGTAACTTTCTCCAACTAAAAAAATGTCAACCAGCTGTTCACTATATTTACTTATTTATTTCTCAGTTTACATCATTGGGGCAAAGGCATTTGCAAATTTTTTTTCAGAGTTATTCGACAAGCCCCTTGAAACACACAGGGTCAATTTAAGGAGTTTTGTTATTGTACAGTTGAAGAGGAAAATACCGTTCTCACATTTGCAATTGGAAATATAACCGAAAAAAATATTGACATATTTCTTATGACACATAAACATTGTAAAAGAATTTGTACAAATACTGTAAAAGCTGTTTACTAAAAGGCTCGAGGTTAAGGAAATGTGAATGTTGGATGTCTGTAATATGTTGTCGGCCCCCCTGTGAACCGTCTGACCTTTGCAGAAGCAGCTGTGTGATAAACTGGAAGAGCAGCTCCAAAATCTTGATGCAGCCTTGAAAAAGAGGGAACGCGCTGAAAGACGGTGAGAAAATGTGCACATAATAGTGTTGGCGTACTACTTGCTATTCAATCATATGCCAGGAAGGAGGCTTGAAGGAATTCCTGTGATTATTTGCTTTTGCACCTTTGTTTGACTGTTGTTCAATGATCAAATGATACAAACAAAGTTATTCGCTGAACCTCCTCTGTTACTTCAATAACCTCCACATTTTTGAAGAATCAACAGGGCAAATGCACATGCGCTTGACTTGTGTTAATGTCGTCATTGATGTGGAATTTTTCTCAATCTTGAAGTAAGGGGGATTCATGCAACAGTCGATAGATTGATTGAGGTTAGGTTGATTTCTTGTTGAGTTAAGTATTGATCGAGGGATTTTGTTTAATTTACGTGCATGCATATGCTTTTTACTTTCAGCTTGTTACTATTTTCAAATTTAGTGTGCCATGTGGCACTTTGATCAAAATTAAGGAATTCTGAAAATGTACTGTAATTCCCTGAATAACTTTAGACTATCACATAAATTCATGCACTCTTCTGTTGTCTCTATCTCCAGGAAAGAGCGTCTAATTTTTGTTGGAATCAGTGTTGAGAATATCATCACACCGTCAGTAAGTAAGAGAGAATGTGGTGTTGCCTCTGTGCCCCAATGAGACCATCAACAGTTTGTCAATCGCTGACATTACCATTATATAGGTGACCAAAGAGGAAGAAAAAGAGGAGATTTTGATCAAACAGAAAAAAGAAGCAAAGAGAAGCAAGAGTTGGGGCCGAAGATCCACAAGGGCTAAAAAAAACATCAGCTACAGGTGTGTCCTTGGTCAAGGAATATTTGAGAAATTTCAAATGAGCCTGACAAGAATTTTGGTCAAAAAAAACAAACAAAAAAAATACCGCCCTGGACAGCCACTTATTGGACACTGTTTTAATATTGTCTGTATAGATTTGATGAATTTGATGAAGCTATTGAAGAGGCAATTGAGGAGGACATCAAAGAAGCTGAGGGTGGAGGTATGACTCCAAACACAAAAGAATCTCAGGTGAAATTGATTGATATTGAGATGTGGGGGATTATGCGTTGTGTATTAACAACATCACAGGAGCAGGTCGGGGTAAAGACATGGCCAACATTACCGGTCACAGAGGAAAAGACATGTCTACCATCCTCCAAGCAGAGGAAGGCAAAGAAAATGGACACCCACCACGGTTAAGCTCGGGCCAGCGTCGGAAAAAACGCCGGCGACTGAATGACCTGGACAGCGACAGCACAGTGGACGAGGAGGAGAGCGAGGAGGAGTTCCACCTCAGTGAAAGGTATGCATAGATGCATTACCAACAGCTCAGAAATCAAACCAAAAGAATCTAGAACATGAATTTCTTAGCAGAGTTATGTCAATCAAATGTTTCCCATCTGGCTGAATGCAGTTCAGAAGAATTTGTCGTCACCGACAATGACACAGAGCCTGAGTCAGCGGCAGAGTCCAATTATAGTGACAATAGCAGTAACATCAGCAGTCAACGGCGTAATGGCTCACGGATCAAACATTCAACAAGACGACGACAAAGCTCTAGGAGACGACGGAGACCAAGGGGGTACTCTGATGATGAGGAGGATGAAACGGATGACGAAGATGAGGAGGAAGACATAGGTATATCGTTTTTGTTTGATGGTTGAGGTTCCCGTGCAAAATAGAAAAAAAAAAAAAACAACCAACGTCCTGTTAAGAATTTGTACACTTTTCAGTAACCTGTTGTGATGTGTCTGTGTTTGTGTGTGCGTTTGCAGTGACTGAACACTCCAGTGAGTTCAGTGACAGTGATTTAGATATGAGCAGACGCCGTTCTCGCCGAAGTCGACAGCAGCAAGTCAATTACTGTGAAACATCAGAGTCTGACGGCTCTCATGCAGGGAGGCACCGGACCAAAATAAAACCTAGAGTGCGTTTGGACAGCACTGACAGCTCAGGTCAGTCACAAACAACTGGCACTCCCTTGTCATTTTTGAAGAACACCTTTTATTCTATGTTGGTATGACCACAGTGGGTTGTATCACATTTGAAGAGCTTCAGAATTACTCAAATCTGGCTCCAAATTTTTTGTCAAAGATTTGCCTGCTGTTGAGGACTTGGGAAAATGGTCACTATATGCATGGCACAGACTCTTGCCTTGACCACATTGTGTGGCATATTTTTGTGGTGTCAGTGTTGCGTATGTCACATGCCATTTTACTTCTTTTCTTTACAGCCAGTCTCTCTAGACAGTCAGATGAGGACACAGGAGATCGCAAGACAACGAGAAGAGGGGACTCTTCAGAGGAGGATTTGCGGCAACGGCGTCGGCGATTGGCTTTGAAACGCAGGAGAGCGTCAGGGGACGACAACACAGACGGCAACTCGGATGAGTCATCGGAAGGAGATCGACCCATCCGAAAACGAGTGAACCGAATCGACTCGGATGATGACGACGACGACGACGAAGAGCACGAGAAGCAGAAAGAGGAGATCGCCGGTGTGCTTGCCACAGGAACAATTCGCTTAGACTCTAATCTTGCGCAGTTGCATCACTCTAATGGACAGAGGGGAAGTCACAGAGAGGAAGACAAGGGCCTGGACGGTCTCATTAGCCGGCATGTATCAGACACTCCAGCAATTGGCCAAATAGACCCACCCAAAAACATCAGTGCCACGCCAGCTGCTGCCATAGCCCCAAATGGCTTGCTTGCCCAGGAGATGGCACCACAGGACGATGAGGAAGATGACCTGTTAGGGGTAACAGACCTAGTGGACTACGTTTGCAATAATGAACAATTGTAAAAAAAAACAAAAAAAAAACAACGAAAACAAAAAGACTCACAAGTGGTGTATGTTTCTTTTTTTGTGGTATTGTATTTTTATATTGCTTAACTTTATTACTCCCCACCCGATGGACAATTGTAGTCTACTATTGTGTCATTTAGATGTTGTGTCTTGGCACCCTGCCCTCAGTATAAAGAGGAGCCCGTTAGCAGTTTGTCGCTGCCCAATGGGCCCTTATAGACGGGCGCCAAACAGTTAAGTCTTGTCTGGGCATTTTCAAAACGACTCCAAGTTGTTGTGCGATCATTCATCCTTGCTGCCAAACCTGTCGTCCGCATCAAACATGCCTCAGTTGTTTCTTCACATTTCACTGTGCCCCAGAGATGATTTGTTACAATAATTTGTAACAAAACAAGTGATAATTTGTCATTTCTACCGGCACCCCCAACCCCCAGGGCTTCATTAATCACTCAATGTAAAAGCAATTATATTGTTTTAAACATTATGGTCACTTTGCAACTGTTATCACTAGCTTCATTCAACACCAACTTGAAATTCACTGACAAATTTGGCTTTGGGCACCATTTCAACATTTCAGTATTCACAGGAATTCATGTATTTGTATGTTAAGCTGCTGTCTAAAAAGCTGTGGTACAAGTGAACCAGATGCCTTGTGGTTTTGTGTCGTTGCCCACAAGAAAAATTGCACGGCAACTTTGGATTATACTCCCAGAAACGCAGGCCCTTGCTGAACTCTCAAGCGGTACTACGCTTCTCATTTCCTGGTCTTTAGCTTAAGTGTCCCCCTGTGGTGAGCTGTGCACTCGCTGGACACTATATTGATGTGTTACAGTACTTCCTGATACATTGTAGTGAAGCTATTTTTATTTACAAAGTGAGAATATTCCAAATAGTAATTTTGTATCCGATTAACATGAAATGTAACATAACAAAGGAGTATTTCAACAATGGGATCAGCAGGGGCCACCTCTTGTCTGTATGGAATCAGCATTTGCCCCATAAGCTTTTATGACATGTGCTTTGTAAATTATGAAATCTGTAGATGACACTATTTATTCACCCCAACTGTTTTTTCATCACATTGATAAGCTAAGTGCAAACATCCAGCAGATAAATCAGCTGTGGATATGTGAGCTGGTGTCATAGAGGTGAAAAATGAAGTTTGAGAATTTTCTTTCATTCCAAAATTCATCTGCTTCATATATTAAGTCGTCCAAAATATATTCAAACCTTTTAAATCCATGAAGGTCTGAATATCTGTGACCAACTTTACTCTTGACATGCATGGTTCTCACCCTGTTAACCTTTTTTCCTATGACTAGCATTTGTACATTGTATACACATTATATGAATAATTTTAACTTTGTTCACAGAAGGGTTTCGGCACATGAAATGATTCAAAGAGAAAACTCAGGCCATCACCCCTTTTTGTTTTGTCGTTTTTAACCAGTAGTCAAGTATGCCATTAAAAAGTTACATTCATGTGATAATTGTACTAATGCAGTACTTTTTGTACTTTTATTTGTTGTCTTCGACCCATCTCTAGATTGGCTGCAGCCCTGTTTTCCTGTGGCAGCTTCAAAACCTGCAGCCATGTTGCTTGATTTACTTTTTACAGCACTCCTCCCCATGTCACTCTTGTCAATAGCCCTTGAATATCATACATCTTCCCTCGTGTCTGTCAATGTCCTCATATTCCCACTACTGTCTGTATATCCTCGATCCAGAGTTTTAGGTTGTAGGTCAGGCTGCAGTAAATATGACCTAAAAGATGAATGGTTAAAATACTGAGTGATTCGGTGTATTAAAACCAACATAGTATGAAACAGCTGACGGACTAGGAAAGGTGCAGAGAGAAAACAAATACCAATGACTTAAACTAGCATTTGCTGGAACCAGTCTATGTGTATATCTGTAGCTTTTGCTGTAATATATTTAGAGGCAATTTTTTAATCAAGGAAAAATATATTGGGCAATTCTTTGGGATTGCATGTGTTTCTAATAGTTTTCATTTATAGACAAGTAACATTGGCACAGTTTTTTGTAACTAAATCTGAAATGGCATGCTTGACAGATGTTTTTGTTATACCCTGTTTTGTTGCTTTCTTACTGACGGACTAATGAAGTTGCTACCACAGGATATGTCGTAATTTTCGGTCAAAGTGTTGGTAAGAACCAGCTGTGCTTCTTTGGCACGTTATAGAGAAGCTTTGGATGAATGGGACCTTACCAAGACAAACCAGTCTCACTAAATTTATCCTTCTGTTAAGTATCTTTGTAATAACAGCCTCAGCGTGTACTAAAGATTACTAAAGATAAACCACTCGATTTGATGTTGCATTCTAAAATACCGGCTAAACTGCAACCTAAAAACGAAACAAAATCTATCCATTGTGGTGGTGGACCTCAACACTGTATCTATGCAGATTAGCAGAATTGATTCTGAATATTTTGAAAGAGTATCTTCAAGTGGCTGAAGCGTGAGCAAAGGGACATCAGTGTGTGCTCTGCACTTCCCCATGTCCAACATTCTCCACAGAGATATGGAGAATATATACATATAAACATGGTTATAAAATAACCAATAGAAAGGATCATAGATGGCCGATTAGGTTGCGGGATGGAGGGATGGAAAATGAGAAATAGATGTTATGATGCGATCAGGACAGAAGATTGTGCCATCAACTGAAGTGTAACAAGTTTCCCCAATTACCTCATGAATTTGGGAGGGGAAACGCCCTGTCTGTGTAGATCCAAATAGACTGGTCCTCAGTGTTTGACTGCTCCTTGCATTTTTGTCAACTTTACTGTTTCTTATGAATCCAATCTTGTACATTTGTCATAATAAAATGGGGTTAAGCCTGATGTCTGTTAAGTTATCAATGTTATCATGTGCTACATCTGCACACAGTAGCAAGATAATTCAAGAAACCCTTGCAATGTGACTGTAGCAACGGCATATTTTCAGCTTGAGGATTTTAACAAGGTAAAACACAGCTTGAAATTCGAATTAATGAATACCTTTTTTTATACTGGAAGTACCAGTAGTTCAGGTTAGGGATGTCCGATATTGGCTTTTTTGCCGATATCCGATATGCCGATATCCGATATGCCGATATTGTCCAACTCTCAATTTAGCCATACCGATAACAGCCGATACCGATATGTGCGCCGGTGAACGCTTCAGGAGCGCATAGGCACTATTTCAGTGTAACGCAAGCATTATTGTATTTTTATCGGTTTTTATTTTATCGGTTTAAAAGCAAAAAAATCCGATACCGATATTACATTTTTATGCTGATATCGGGCCGATAATATCGGTGGGCCACTATTATCGGACATCTAGATATACAAGATCTATAAGATCAAACACCAAGATATACTGTATAAGACCAAACACCAGCCAGAAAGTTCAGATTTGAAGACTCACTTGTGCTATTTTATCAAATTGTCAAGCATAACATAATATAACCACAGCAAACATCACACATCAGTCACCAAGAGGTCGAAGGACATTATGAATATCAAGTAACAGATTTTTACAATTAACGTGTCGTTAGTGTTTTGTAAATAGGTCAAGAAGGATTCAAATACCAATTGTATTGACCTGTTTGATACAAACTTCCCTAAATAACACAACAGGATGGATCAATGCAGTGATATCGATGACAACAACAACAGTAAGATTAATAATACTATTGATAGTAATAAAAGCAGCACTAGTAGTAATACTATATGCAGACACTGCTCACATGTCAACTGAAATCATTCCACATTTGTAGAACATGCCCCACATTTTAGAACTTGCCTTCGGGTACCTCAAGGTAAGCAGGTAGGCAGGTAAGTACGTAGGCAGGTACTTCACTGATCCGTCGATCTTGCGATTCACGGGGTCTCATTTACCAGCCGTGCGTGGCACACAAATGTGGGCACGTGGCGCGTACGCATTCACGAAAGGAAAGTGTGACACTTTCCAATTTGTACTTGCGCGTAGAAACGTGTTTATACTTATGCACACCTCAGACCTTGCGCACACAACATTTATCCCTACCGATCCCAGTGTACAGGGACGAACCTGCAAGTCAGTGGGACATACACACGAGGCGCTGTTAGTGATATTCACTTAGTTTTAGACTTGATCTGACCCGGCTGGCTGCTTAAGTAAACACGCGGGAACTGCGCTAAGCCGTTTTGAGTATACTTAATGTACACATTGGATTTAATTTTCTGCGCCCCGTCACTTTGCTGTGCGCGGCGATAACGGGAGCGGTGTGCAAATGCACATGAGCGTGAAGTTTATTAAGGGAACGCTGACCCTGGCCTGCTTTGCTGCATTGGAGAATTTGGGGGACCATGCGCTGCGCAGGCAACGCGTTTTCAAAGAGCGTGCAGATGTTCAGCGAGAGCACAGAGTGGCTTCTCAGCAGGTCCCGCTTCCCCAAAAACACACTGATGGATCTATGCCGTGATTCACAACCCGTTGTTGAAGCGGGAGACAATTCGCAGCAAAGACATCTCAGTTCACACCCATCCTTGGTCCACCCAGGGATTTTTGGCCAACTGGGACATTTCAGCGAGAGATTGGAGACATATAAGGCATCTCGCATCCGCAACGAACCTAAGCAGAATCATGACGGCAGCCCCGATTTACATCTAGTTCCCGTACAGGCATGACCAACATGCCAAAATTAAGGATTTCACCCCATGCCCGGCTTCCCATACTTAACTGGGGCCTTGTAGAGCCCATGCGCGCACCTCCAAGCAGGGGGCCTGTGCCACTGACGGTTACAGGGAGTGTCCCTACCATATATGGTCATTAGAGGGCGTGTCTGCATGCAAATGACCCCAAACATACACGACTTGGGCGGTTACGCACAGGTGACATTTATCATCACCGATTGCATACATGTGTGCGTGCGACCCGGTCTTCGCACGTTTCGTAAATACGGATTTTTTGGTCGTTCGCACGATCGAAAATAGAACTTTTTCTACGCGCGGTTAGTAAATGATACCCCAGGAAATAAAAGGCCCCAGCAGCTAGGGGTGATACAGAAAGTAGAGGACAATAAACAATTATACAGTTCACAAGAGCAGTAAGAAGGGACTAACTAACAATTTACAATTTACAGGTACAAACCACCGAACGAACAATATACAATTTACAATTACAAATACAACATGCAACATTGTTACTTATCAACATTTGTTACTTATCAATATGATAAGTTACTAATCAGTATGTTAGACGATAGTAGCCTTTGTACAGCCCTGCAAGTATTGTTATACAGACTTTATGCATC
Organism: Carapus acus; assembly: GCA_900312935.1. Taxonomy (NCBI): domain Eukaryota; kingdom Metazoa; phylum Chordata; class Actinopteri; order Ophidiiformes; family Carapidae; genus Carapus; species Carapus acus. The sequence goes on along the minus strand of OMPJ01038787.1, from coordinate 31,889 downwards.
AAATACAGTTGTGCAAACACTAAGCATCAAGTACAGTTAAACAGACAATATGCATCAAAAAGGTAGATAGGTAGGTAGGTAGGTAGGGCAGGCAGGCAGGCAATATGGTACTTTATTGATCCACTGATTTTGAGTAATCCAGGAAATTTCAAGCCCCTGCAGCTCGAAGAATGATACAGAAAAGGACATTGACAAGTAAGCAATGTATGCCAAATGACCAAGTAAGAAACAAAAACGAATGTATGTATGTATGTATGTATGTATGTATGTATGTATGTGTATGTTTGTATGTTTGTATGTATGCATGCACGCATGCGAGTGTGTGTGTGTTCATTCATTCATTCATTCATTCATTCACTCACTCACTCACTCATTCATTCATTCATTGATTAATTTGTGGGCATGGCGTTGGTGACTCTTGGGTTAGGATTTATAGAATCCTTGAAAATCTATCTCACGGATTATTAGCAAAGACATCCCCTCAGTCAAGAGAGACACAGCAAATGTTTGTGAGAGGTGACACTTTACAAAGAGTGGGTTCAAACAGTACTCGACAAATATATACTTTTTCATGTTTACATCTAGCAAATACACTCAGGTTGCTTGGCTACATCATTGCGAAATTAGTACAAATGCTTATATCCATCGTGGAGGTGTGTGTATTGTTAGTGTGTGTTATTCCACAATATACCATCATGGCTGTGACATTTTGAGTAATATTACAAAACCACAGCATTTTGATTATCCACATGTAGATCCCCCAACCAATGGAAGTTATCTGATTTAACTGCTTCAAAGGAGATGGAAATTAGTCTGAAACTGTGTTGGATTCCTTGATGAAAATACCAGCCAATGTTTTCGGGAGGGAAACGTATAGGAATCAAAATGATTAAGAAACTCACCCGTCCAATCGTTATTTCAAAACAAATTCACAGAATTCTGCACAACTCTGGTATTCATCACAATGAAGTGACCCTTTCATCTGATGAGGACCAAAAGGAATACCTGCTGCTTCTCTGTCATTTTACCTGCAATCTTGCTTGCATTGGTGTGATACTCCAGCTAGTATTGACTCATAGGGCAAGCAAACATATTGTTTGGTCACTTGCGTCCCTGATAGTTCCCCCTCAGGATATAATCGCTCCATGTGTCACAAAATGTATCTGCTTGGAGGCATGGTTGCAATAGCTTTGCTGTCAGACACATAACTTTAGAACAAGAAAGGCAGGTATATGCCACGGGCCATGAGCCGGAGGGATTAGCTAGAGTCCATACAGCTACACCTGTAGATAGATGTAGATATTTTGAGTCCATGATTGGCATAATATACTGTAGTATGAACAGTATGAACAGAGAACCTGTACAATATAAAAACGTCAATTTTTCGGAGCATTGCAGAATCAGTCATAGTTGCCATAATGCCACTGTTGAGCTGTTGACAATCATCTTAGCTTACTTGAAAATTCTGCCTCACACTGTGAAAAAACATTCAGTCTGTCCCTGATGCATTAACTATGTTATTCATTGAAAGATCTAACAAGAAAAATATATTAGAACCTTTGCAACATAGATGTCATCATACCCTTAGACTTGTGCATTATTTGTCATTGCTACATAGAAAAAGTTCAGCGAACAAAAGATTTGCCTATCGCCTTACTCACGGTGCATATCCATAATAACAGAAGACGTAAGTGTAACATAACAAGGTGTTTGATCATAGAACAAGGTGCTTGAGAACAAGCTGCTTGTGTAAACAAGGGTCCATGGGGTGGTGTATACCTGGTGTGCAATTGATGGGAACATGAAAGCCTGTTCGGTTAGTGCACACAAGCATGAAATTATGTTGAGTGTAACAGTACACGTATTATAATTGCACCTCCCAGTATTTTTATGTGTGAGCGATTCAGAGGTGAAACTCTCCTTTAGGTCGTGTTTAGCACAGTGACTGCTTTCGGATAGAAGCTGTCCCTCATTCTGTTAGTTCTTGCTATTATCTCGCCGTAGCCCCCAGGATGGGAGGAGTCAGGCACAATGCTGTGGCCTTTCTTCAGGCAGTGGAGTTGAACAGTTTTGTCATGGAGAGGAGTGGCCAGCCGATGGTCCTCAAGGCAGGTAGTTACTACCCTTGGGAGTGCTTTTGTCTCGGCAGCTGTGCAACTCCAGAACCGTGCAACTCAAGCACCACACACCTGAGCTGTACGTTAGGATGCTCTTATTAGAGCACTGGTAGAAGGACACCAGCAATTCCTGGAAGAAGCTGTCCTTCCTGAGCATTCTCAGGAAGTGTGGTCTCTGGTGAGCCCTGTTCATGATGGCCAGGGAGTTAATGCTCCAAGTCAAGTAGTTGTTGAGGTGGACTCCAAGGAAGTGGAAGTTGGAGGTTCTCTCAACCTCATCTCATCATCTCCGCAAATGATCAGGGGCTGGATATCTGTTCTCGTCCTCCTACTCCACAGGTGTCAAACTCAAAGGCTAGATTTAGTGCGCTTCAGGATTAAATGTTGCCTGCAAGTGATCAAAGATTGTGTCAATATAAGTCTATCCTTCGTCTGAGCGTGTTATTGACCCACAAACTACATCTCCTACAAAGCATATCAACTACTGTATGTTACTGGCAAGGTGACTGTAGGTATAACCTAACCAGATACAGACTTTTTAGAATGTCAGTTTGTGAGGGGACCAGTATGTTGATTTGCTGATTAATTCAGGTTTCTCTACCTGCTGATATGCAGTTCAACCATGGAAATCAAAGGTATTAAAGAAGGCATTTAGGAGAAAGTAACCTTTCAGTAGCTGTCCATTGTGGTGACCGCTATGCACCAGGTGGTTAGATTACATTTATACGTCCATTTCTTTGTTGCCTTTTACATCTGGACCCAATGAGGACAACCACTATGCTGATGTGGCCTTTGGTGAAAATAAGTGTGACACCACTGCCTGAGTCTAAAAGTGAGCATGTATTAATATCTTGCAAGGAACAACCTTATCAGTGCAATCCAGCAGGACGATAATCCAGACAGTGACATCAGCAGTAATCCTTTGCATGGATTAACCTACAAAGCCGACAATCACTGCACACAAATGGACAGGTGCTGAGCACAGTGCCATAAAAAAACGTTTTCGGCAGATGCGTTGACCCACACTTGCAAATGCCTTTCCATTTCTGTCCGACAAACCGCGTCTCACAATGTAGAAGGTCTGAACCTACGCCCAACTGAGCTCCACATGGATGCATTTTGCACCTTGTCCAGACATTTAGTGGGATGCTGCAAAAATTGAGAAACGTGAAAGAGTTGAAGTACAAAGATGTAATTGACGACACAAATCAAGAATGTAGATTTCTCTTTCATTTGTCTGTGCAATGACAGAATTTCTTGTAGAGATTTTGATCGCTGGGTGTAGCGGTTCTTAATTGCTAACTACTTACTGAGTCAGTACTACTTACTACTCAGTTTAAATAATCAAAATCTTTAAGGTCAGTCTCTGAGGAGTCAAAAGCTTGACAGAGGAAAAAGGTAGACAAAGAACATCATACATGCTCTGTGTATGCATACTTTTCAAATTAAGGATCTACAAATTGTTTGAAAAAAGATACTACATCAATGTTGTGTTGCTGAGATATGGCATTGAAGAAAGACCTACGGGACACTGGTTCCTCAGCTGATCTCCATGGTTCCTCAGCAAAAAGTTTTCACTTCAAAATTAGTCCAATTTCCAGTATAAATATATACCAGGACCTAATAGGTCATGTGATTGAGGTCAGTATTCTCATTTGATTTTCTCAGATGCTCTTGATTGTATCTGAAGCTGAGCACTATTAGTGGTGGCCACTATGGATGTGGATGTCATGTTATTTATGTAATGATAGGGTAGGGTGTTTATCTTGTGCACTGATAGGACGCATCACTGGCAGGGATGAGACAGTCTGGTGACATGGTGCGGGGACAACAACCTCACCCTCAACACAGACAAGACATGATAGTAGAGATGATAGTAGACATGAGGAGGAAGAGGGGACTTCATCGGCCATTGTTTATCCGAGATCTTGAAGTGGAGAGGGTGAGCAGCTTCAAACACCTGGGGTCCACATCATTGAAGACCTCACCTGCACACTGAACACCACACAGGTGGTGAAGAGGGCTCAGCAGCGGCTGTACTTTTTGAGGAGGCTGAGGAAATTCGGCACTGCACCCAAGATCCTCAGCAACTTCTACAGCTGCATTATTGAGTCTGTCCTCACCACCTGCATCACTATGTGGTAGGGCAGCAGTGGTAAAAGCTGCGTCTAAGATCATCGAGATTCCGTAGCCCTCTCTGCAGAGCATCTACCATTGCAGAGGACACCAGGGATTAAAGCAAAAAATAAATAAAAATTGACAGAAATTAATCAATAGGTTGATTGAATCTCAGTATTTAAGATAAATGACCAGTCACAATGAGAATCAAAAGTTAGGTCAGCCTCTCTATCCTGGATGGGGGAGAGGGGGAGTTGTCAGCGACAACAGCTGTAGTAACACAGAGACTAACGTTCAACTTTCATTTAAATACGACTGACCTATTACTGATGCATTTCTCTAGCTTTCAGGACGGGAATGACGTTCGCGACATTTTGTAGTGAAGCTATTTTTTGTAGCGAAGAGTAATGCTACAAACGCAGTAATGCAGACATCTAAGTGCCATAATTGAAACCGGCGGATCGAACCTCCTGTCGTTAATGGGTAAACCTGAACCTCAACAGGGAACAAACACTTATAAGGCTCTGCTCTCAGATGACGTGAACCACCATCTATACATCTTAAGTTGGTAAGAAACACGTTACATCTCTGTTGATTCAAGCGACTATTCCCTCCGATTGCTGATGAGTTACAGCCAATCCACACCTGAGGGCCAGGCTAACCAGCCCACCTCTATTTCTGATCAGCTAATACCAAAGCTTTGGCAGGTTTATTTGGTTTACAACAGCATCAGTTTAATGACTATGTCATGCAGTCATGTAGAAGATGAGGAGCAGGCGACCTGGAGCGAAAACCCCCTACATGGCACGTACCATCGCCAAATTGAGGAAGTGGTTGACATCAATAAGACCTACCAATGGTTGAAAAAGGCTGGACTGGCAGACAGCATAGAGGCACTGATCATGGCAGCACAAGAACAGTCACTGAGCACCAGAGCCATCGAGGCCAGGATCTACCATTGTAGATCAGACCCAAGGTGCAGGCAGCGCAAAGATGCCCCTGAGACAGTCCAGCACACAGTGGCAAGGTGTAAGATCCTAGCTGGTACAGCGAACATGGAGATGCACAACCAAGTGTCCAGGATAGTGTACAGAAACATCTGCACCCAGTATGGATTGGAAGTATCCAAGTCCCGATGGGCCATACCACAGAAGGTGGTAGAGAACAACAGGGCCAAGGCACTGTGGGACTTCAGCATCCAGACTGACAAACAGGTCCTAGCTAACCAATCGGACATAGTGGTGGTGGACAAAAAGCACAAGGGAGCAGTGGAGATAGATGTGGCAGATCATCAGAGAGAAGGAGCTCAAAAAGGTTGAAAAATACCAAGGGTTGAAAGAGCAGCTGGAGAGAATGTGGAAGGTAAAGGCTAGCGTAGTATCCGTGGTTGTAGGAGCATTTGCAGCAGGGACCCCCAAACTGGGAGAGTGGCTTCAGCAGATCCCAGGAACAACGTCCGACAACCCAGTCCAGAGTGCAGTCCAAGGACAGCTAAGATCCTGCACAGAACCCTCAAACTCCCAGGCCTCTGGTAGAGGACCTGAGGTTGAGGTGAAAACCACCCCAGGAGGGGTGAGGGAGAACATTTCAATTTTGTATATATACATTTTTTTCCTCCATAGTAGAATTCATTCATTTATCTATCTATATTGTTTTCCTTGCCCATAGCATCTGGTGCAAGGCAGCAAAGTAAGAATTTCATTGTGCAGGGAAATATCCATCATGTACATATGACAGTGAGGCTTTCAATCTCTGAAAGTGAAGTGTAGTGTGGAAAGGACACTTTTACGTAAGACACACATTGGTGGACATTGGAGCTTGAAAGGGGAGGGAGGGGGGTATGAAGGTCAGTCACATTATGTAATAAGCGCTGTGCAGGTCAAAGTCCCTGTGCCTGTTGGGGGTGGGAACAATGTGTTAATTTGAGACTGTTTTTTCTTTTTGAAATACAAAATACTGTACCTGAGATTGCTGCATTTAAACAGATATAACACATAAACAATCAGGTTACTAATCACTGATCTTAACATTAAGAAATGTGATTTTTGTTTATATAAATGTTTTACATGTTTTGTGACATAGATTTGTAGTGTTATATCTGTGCAGATTTTTTTGTGGTTGGGTGAGTAATCCAAACCTGTGGCGATGCCCATAAAAAGTCTGCAAGACATTTACCGAGCAAACAACATGTCCAATGAGTGTGTATGTACAGTCCTCCATTTCTGAGCAGTTGCTCAACATTGTTTAAGCAGCCTAAACAATGCTGCAGACATTTTTCTGTTCCCAGCAAGATTCTCAAACCCATCCTTGTGGACCCCTGGGTGTTTCCAAGACAGACTTGAGACAATTTTCAAGCGTATTATGGGTCTGCCCCGAGGTCCTGACACAGCCCTGACAGACCTTACTTTTACTGGGAGGTCTAAGGTGTAAGGTTGTGATTCTCATCCCTGCTGATCCCTTAAATCATGCCCCAAGCTCAACTATGTATTTGGGTCTGTTGGCGCAGTGCGGTTGTCTCCTGGATGCTGAAACAGCACTGCAGTCATGAACGCTCTCTCATGTCCTCGCTATTAGTATTCTTTCCCGTAATACAGTATCATTCACACCGCCATGGCAAGGTTCATCTGTTTAAGCACCTGTGTTGCATTTCATTGCTATTCAGAAAGATGAATCAAAGAGACCAATCAACCATTCACTTTAGGACAGGAGTTTCAGGGCCACTGTGGTATCCTCTGAAGGAAGCAGTCAGAAGAAGAAGAGGAACAATAGCGAGGATCCCATTCATGTTTCATTTCTGCAATGAGCTCACTGCAAACTAGCATGGCAGCTCATACTTGTTTCCATCGTCCGTCAACCCAAAATGTTAGAAACTGAGTAGGTAAAAATATATTTGCATTCCTCTTATTGTCATTGCTTTGGTGCCTATTCTTGTCTCAAAATTATCATTTTGAAAACAGGTTTTGCCTTCCATTCACAAAAGTGTCACCCAGTCAATTTCATTTGCTAAATGGGAAGTAATTAAGTTACTGGGAGAATTCAGTTGTGTGCTTGTTTAACTTGTTTATTGTGCAACATCAGAACAAAAGCATTCCCATCACCTCACAAACGTTTCAGAAAGATTGGTCTCAATGACTGTAATATAATGGACAAAGGAATTTCAAATGGTAGTGGTACAATAAATTGCTCATAACCACATTTTTGATTGTGTGCAGTATCTGCAGCAGCTACTTATGGATGCCTGAGGCAAGGTCCACACACCTCAGCATCCTCAAAACATTTGTTGTCTTTGAAAAAAAAGATGACTTTATACTATATGAGACCACTGCCCACTGATTCCCTAAAATATCTTAAACCGGGGGTCTCAAACTCGGATTAAGCAAAGGCCAAATATGATTGCTGGCTACCTTCCATGGGTGGAAGGGGGGGATCGTGCAAGACAAACTTTTGACTGAAATCCACAAATTGTCAAGGGGTGGGGAGGGGGATGCACGCCGAACCTTCGACCGGCCTCCACGAGTTGTCAGGGGAGGCTGAGCGCCGGAGTTTCGATCCACCTCCGCGACTGACCTCCGCAAGTTGTCATGGATTGTGCGCCGCAGTTTCGTCCGACCTCCACATGAATGAGCGCTTGCACGCCGCGGTAAACGACAATGCGGACCGCACTGGGCCTTTGGGCCGCGAGTTTGAAACCTCTGGCTTGAACCCATGAAGAGTAAAAAAAGTATCCTTGTACCAAAACCATGATTCATACACCTTTCATCAAAATTTTGTCAGTGTAAAGTACACATGGTGCAATACATACCAACAAGAGGTAATGTCTATTGCGTTAGTTAGTTCTACAGTAAAACAAACAAGGCTGCAGCATATAACAGAGGTTCTACTTCACAACATTGTGAATAATGGCATCATCATTACATCAGGTGCTGTAGTGCAAGATTATGTGCTTGCCAGGTTTTCCTCACCACTATTGCTAATAGGGGATATGTCGGGTCTCTGTGCATTCACCCTATAGACTTTGCCTGTTTACATCAGTGATCATCGAGTGGCGGCCTGCAGGCAAAATGCGGCCGGCTGAACCGCTCAATCCGGCTCGCGACCATTGTGACGATCACAGAGAAAATATCATGTGGTCCACACTATTAAGGCAACTGAAAACAGCAACAACTGAGACTCTTAACCATCAGTAATTCACAACATGTATGACTATTTAGGCCACAATCCGAAATGAGGACAAGTTTTTTATGTAATTTTTATTTGAGCGTCCAGCCCCCAAGGTGACTGTCCGGTAAAATTCGGGCCCTCTGTCAAAAAAAGTTGGTGAGCCCTTGTTTATATGATTAGGAGCACCATCTGCTCCATCTGGGACAGCGCATTAAGATAACATCTATCATGAATTGGCACTACACAAATAACATTGACTTGACTTGACAGGACAGAGGGACAGCGAATGATTGTGCATTGGTGACCATCTTGTCATAGGCTATACAACACCATCCAATGAATTTGTCATCTCAGAATTGTGAGGCGTCAGTGTTTCAATTCAAGTTGTGTTTTAAGGTGTGCTTTGCGTAGAGTTTGGTTTTTGCTCTCATATGTGTAGTGCAGTGAGGAGTACAGCACTGAGGTGAGTGATCACAGTGTCATTACAGGTCTAAGACTGATCATATTCTACAGATAAGTGCATTATTGAGGAAAGTCAGTGGTCCATTTTGGTGACCGATTGCACAGACAAGAGATACTGAGCAGTTTGTACGGAGTTTAAACTGCTATTACACACATGATTGTTTGAGGGAATGAGGTGAGTCAGCACATTTTAGAACAGTTGTGGAACAGCTCTGAATAAAGCTGTCTGTAAACCATCTCACCAACAACAAGTGGAGAGTTTCTGGCTCATTCTGGTTTAGAGTTTGAGGTTTGTGGAATGTCCATGGTCCTGTCATCACAACTTTGAATCTGAGGTCTCAAAAGGGACTGTGCTTACATTCATTATGAAGGAACTTATTTTCAGTTCACCATCTTTCAATCCATTTGGATAAATCTACTCCCCACAGCTGTTTTTGTGAAACTGTCATTGCACTGGTCATGCAGTAAATTGCACAGACCTCGAAGTGAAGCACATGATCTGATATGTGATACTTGGCATCAATACTACAACACAAAGCAGTTCCCGTCTGCCTTAAAACTATTGCTGGAAAGAAAAACTTACACCATTTCTAAATACTTAATTGAAAATTGAGGTAATGATGGGGCCCCTCTTTGTCATGCCTACTGCATCTTCTTCGCCTGTGCAGTGGGAACATCCATGCGATTGGTGTTCTTTCCGGAGAGGAAGGGAATGATTTTCTCAAACAGAAGAGTGCAGCTCACCATCCCTGCGAAGACATGACAAGCTGAGGGATCATCATATGGAACCACATCAGGACATATGAGTAAAAATATCAAACCGAGTCAATGATTGCTATAAATGTAATGGTTAATAAAATCTAAATATTGGAAAGAATCTTGTTTTAGCTGAAGGTATTATGAAAGACAATAAGGGAGAGGGAACAGCTTCCCTCTGTAATTGTTAGCAGCCATAACACCCTAAGGTAAAGGTCTCAAACCTGCAGCTGTCCTTTACTGTTGCCCGCAAGCACTCGTGAAATGTGGCCCGTGAGTGCTAAGATCCCATCCCCCACAGAAAGACCAGCGGCAGCAAAGTACAACAGTCAGAGCGATCAGTATGCGCTCTTAACGCAGATGGCTCATTCAGACAAAAACTTGCGGAGATTGGTGGAAAGTCGGGTGCTTGCACCCCTCTCCTCCCTCCCTGACGACTTGCAGCCCACTGATGGTGGCCAGCAATCATAATTGGCCCTCCATTAATTTGAGTTTGAGACCCCTGCCCTAAGGTAAGGTGACGTGGTCCTCACCTAAGGCTGGGGACAGCCAGAAGATGAGGCAGTACTCCAGGAGGGTATGGCCACTGCAAGGGAACTGAATGGAGAAGGCTAGGACTGGATTAAAAACAGCCCCAGATATGCTTCCACCTACACAAAGGAAGAAAAATAGCACAGGGTCAAATGAGCCGTGCCACAACAGCGGTAGCTGCAGTGAAACTCAATCCTGAGAGCCTGAGGTCCAATGGCTACAGACGTCAAGGCTGCAAAACAGCAACTCCTTGGTTCATTGGGAGAAAGCACAGTAGAGTAAAAAGTGAGAAAGGTGAATGTTTTCATCTCCTCCTGGACCTATTAAACAGAATAACCTAGTTTCAAAATATTACATCTATAAACCATCAAATGAACATGGCGTATATTTGAGCCATGGACTGGGGCAGCAAGTAGAGCAGACGTCCAATGCCCTGAGTGGCTGGTTCACTTTCTAGTTCCTCCTCCAGTTAAGTTAAACTGGCCTTGAGCAGAATACTGGATGTTTAACTGCTCCTGCGGAATCCCCGGACCTAGTCCACTGCTCTTGAAGACAGGGTGGGTGCAGGGCAGAGGTATATGACACAGAAAACCAAAAAAAATAACACAAGATAAAAACAGACTTTTTCTCTCTCCTCTCTCTTGGCTGCTCCCTTGAGGGATCATGACAGCAAATCATCCTTCTTCTATCCCTCCAGTCATCATGTGAAACACCCATTGCCCTCATGTCTTCCTGAACTACATCCATTAACCTTCTCATTAACCCTCTCTGACCTTTAACCCAAATTGCTCCACCATTGTTGTTCGGCTGATGGTGTCATTTCTAATCTTACTCCCACAGAAAACCTCTGCATCTTCATCTCTGCCATCTCCAGCCCCTGTCTCATGGGCAGGGCCAATAGGTTGGGTTTCGGGGTGGAGTGGACCTCCACGGACACAACCTGGAGGGAAATGCTGTACATTCACTTTAGTATTTTCTTATGAGAGGCAAGAAGACCTGGAGACTTGTAAACATTTACAAACAATATTTAAACTTTCAACCTCTGTGGAGTGTGCATGATGAATGTTGGGGGAGGATGTTTATTTGGCGGATTGTTATTGTTCTTTGACAAGGGTGGAGTAGACAACATGCGGTATATTTGTCAACGGATGTTAGCTGGGGTAGATAAAAAACGTTACATCCTACATCCATTCTACACTAGTCGCACAAAACGTTGCGTCTCTGACGATGAATGAAAAACCTCAACGGTTGCAGCGTAATCAAGGGCAGCAAACACACAAATAGATGCAGAAATCCAATTCGATGTTACCAGATAACAGATTCTTAATCAAAGATTCAAGACTTAATTGGTCACACGCTCATGCGGAATGTTCAATGAGAGTGGAAGTGCGGTGAAATAAGAGTTATTCATAAGTGAATGCAGTTCGTGGACTCACCTGCGTAAACCAAGACGGTGATAAGGGCGGCGATGGCGTGGACTCGGAGTGTATCGTGCAATTTGTGCATGTGCATGACAGCAGCGTGGACAGCGAAGGTGCAGGCCAGTTCCACGCCGGCTGCTTCCATTACTGTACCACCTAGAGGATCGAAGCATCGGTAGCCGAACCTCTGGTGCCGGAGATGCAGGTCGGACATTCCGGCAGACCAAACCATCATCGCGGCAGACTGCGCCGCTAGGGCCGCCGCGAACTGACAGAGGACGAGGACGCCGCCGCGTGTGATGCTGCGATTCCCGCGGCACACGCCCTCCAACACGCCGCTAGGATTGCACGATGCCCCGCGGAAAGTTGTGAGGTGGGTGGCCGCCATGGCGTAGGTGAGGGTCAGAGAGACGGGCAGCGTCGGTCGTCCCATCTCGCCCAGCAACTTCAGTTCATGCGAGCAGCAACAGAGCTGGAATGTGCTCACCGTCTCCAGCGCGTAAATCCAACAAGTCCTCGGCAGCAAACGAGCGGATACCCAGCGGGTCGCTTCGCAGAGAAGCACCACCGCCACCAACACCGCCACCGAGACCCACAAGTCCGTCATTCCTCCGCACCCTCACTCCGCCGCACGGAGCAGACTTCATGCAACTCCACCTCCCCCTCACCCCGTAACTACTGTACCACAGTGATGTCAGGCAGAGTAAAGTTCTTCCCGGAAGTACGAGTAGAGGTCCTTTCAAATCAAAGCACACACATTCAACGCAACAAAATAAAACTCACTACCGACTTTTTGTCCAAGTGTCTCCATTGCGAATAGTCGGGTTGAATGTAGAGGCCCGCACAGCACTTTGGAAAGAATGATTTTAGAGGCGCAAAGGAGTGATTTTAATAACAGTCAGAAGCCAAAATATCTAGGAAAGATAGAACTGGAGAGGATATGCAGAGTTATGACCGAGGAAATACAGGGAATAAGTAAGAGTAAGAGAGAATGTGAGGGATGCAATGAGGAGGAAAGATAGAGAAGCAGTAGGCCCAGATGACATAGTTATGGTGGTATGGACATGTCTTGGGGAGAGGGCAGTGAAGTTTCTTACCAATTGTTTTCACACATTTACAGAGGGCAAGAGATTCGCCGAGGAATGGAGGTGTGCATTTGAGTGCAAATAATGCCATCTTAAAGAGCAAGGGTGATGTCCACAGTTGCAGCTGCTACACAGGCATAAAGCTGGTGAGCCACATTGTGAATATATGACGGAATTCTTGAAGTTAGGTTGTGGCAGGAGGTTATAATTTGTGAGCAGCAGCATGGTTTTGTGTTGACATTGAGGACCACTGACGCTGTGACGTGAGGTAAGGGGAGGCAAGAGAGGCTGTGCCTACGATTATTTTTTCAATTTTACATCATTATTTTCAGATTTTATACAAATTACTCTGTATGCTCATGTCTGTAAATCTGATTGTGATGAAGTCAGTGCCTCACAAACCACGAACCTCACTGCATGTTACTTCTCTTGTGCCATTTTTGCTTTGAGAGTGCGGCTGATGGTGAAGTGCAGAGAGGGTCAGAAGGAGTTGCACAGTGTCTCTGTGGAATTAGAGAAAGCATATGTTAGAGTGCTAAGAGAAAAACTGTTGCCCTGTGTGAGAAAGTCAGGAATGGCAGAGAAGTTTGGGAAGGTGGTGCAGAACATGTGTGAGGATAACAAGACGGTGATGAAGTGTGCAGTCAGAGTTACAGATGGGTTCATGGACGGGTTGGGGCTATATCAGGGATCAGCTCCAAGCCCCTCTCATTTGCAGTAGTGATGAACACATTGATGAATGATGGCACTATTTCCCAAGGACAATGATGTTTACGGATGATGTTGCCATCTGTAGAGGGGCAGGAGGAAGGTGGAAGAGAACCTGTGGGGGTGGAAGTTTGCACTGAAGAGTGGAGGAGTGAATCAGCTGGTGCAATACAGAATATATTTGTATGAGTGAGAGTGAGGCCGGTGGACAAGTGACGTTGAAATGAGTAGAGATAGTGAGAGGGGATACGAAGATATCATGGGCCAACCATTCAAAAAATGGCCAATGTGCAAGAGAGGTGAGGAAATGCAAGCAGGTTGGCATGGGTGGAGAGAGTGCAAGAGGTGCTTTCTGACAGGAGGCTGAGCTGAAAGGGGCATGGTGTTGGATCCTGTCTTCCGTATCCCTGACACGGAGCTGAAGATGCTGAGGTTTTCTCTTGGAGTGACCAGGCTGGACAAGTTCCTGGCCAAAGCCGCCTATTACTCCTCATTAATCGAGGAAAATAAGAATAACTCAAGACTCCTTTTCAGCACCATAGCCAAGCAGACTCTGAGTATTGAGTCTACCGACTTATGTATTCCTATAGATCTTAGCAGTAATGACTTCACGAGCTTTTTCAATGATAAAATTCTAACAATAAGAGGCAAAATTAATGACCTCATTCTTTCAAACATACTGTAGGTACACAGGAAATAACCTCAGGTCCAGGGCCCTTACAACTGGGTCAGTTCCTGGAAAGCTTCTCCCCTATCAATTGCGCTGCTGTGATGACAGATCGCCAAAGTGCCCCTGATCCATATGCCATGTTTATATTTACATATATCTACAGTTCAAATATGCTAGATTCAATTGTAATGTTGTCACTATTACATTACTGTACTGTACTGTGTGCTGTCTATATGTATACCTCTCTCTCTCTCGCTCTCTCTCTCTCTCTTTTTCTCTCTCTCTCTCTGTCTCAACCCAACCGGCGAAGGCAGATGGCTGCCCACCTGCAGCCAGGTCTGCCCAAGGTTTCTCCCAACTCAAGGAGAGTTTTTCCTTGCCACCGTCGGCAAGTGCTGGCGACTAGGGGAAATCTGTTGGGTCTCTGTCTGTAACTTGTAATTTGAAAGCAAAAGCGATAACAGAGATAAGTTCTGTTATGATTTGGTACCACCCAAAAAAAAAAAAAGAATTTGATTCAATTGAAAGTGAAAAATTGGATTCCTGTCAAACATGTGGAACAGGAATAGTTTAGCTGAAGCCCTTTGGGGAGAGGATCTGGGAGGCAAGATTGAGATGGTTTGGTCATACACAGGAGAGAAAGTGGATATATTTGAGAGGAGGTGTTGGTGATGGAGCTGCCAGGTAGGAGGAAAAGAGAAAAAAGGTTCATGGAGGAATTAAGGAAGACATGCATGCAACGGGTGTGGCAGTTGCTGATTCGATAGGATAGAAATAAGTGGAGGCAGATGATCTGCTGTTGATCTACTGTGGTGACCCCTGGAGGAATCTGCCAAAAGAAGAAGAGCTCTTCACTACTCTTCATTCAATTGTATTTGTGATAAGCAAAGATCAGGGCCAACATTAGTGTTAGAAAAGAACATAATGAGGGCATCGTTTTCACCTCTCACCTTTTTCAAGTATTCACCTACAGACAGGTAACGCAAATTTTGAGTTAAGGCGTCTGAGTACATCATCCTGCATTAAACAAAGAAATATACAATTTATGTTATCTGGGCTTAGCTGTGTTACTGTAGACTGGAATTGTATCACTGAAGACCAAACTCCAGACTGGCAATCAGAATGACATGGACTCCAGATGTAAACATTGTTTATCAGATAAAATAGACATTAGCAGGAACTAACTGTCCACAGTAAATGTCTCTCATAGGCTTTACATACAACAAAATTTGGTGATGTTCTACACAGAGACATGAGACAGGGACAGAGAAATAGAAAACCACAACTACTACCATACATATGCCTCCTCAAAATAACGTTGACTGGGATCTGCCCTTAGTGTGTGAATAGCAGGAGCTAAAGCAATAACTCACTGTGTGAGTTGGCCTAAAAATCGGAGAATGACATCACAAACACCACACTGCTTTGCTTTCATTTCACTCGACTGCAAAGTATCTGTCTGCGCCACACCTGCTGAGATTTAGTAACGTTCACCAGCCAGAGGCGGGGTGAGATAGAAGTATTCAACCCTTAACCCTGCTTCTGTGCTTCTCTCATATACTATCACCTCAATGTTTACTCTAATGGCAGAATTGAAGTGAATGCCTCTTCAAAAATCAGACTGTCTAATAGGTTTGTTAATGATTCATGTGAAAAGACAGGGAAAATTCGATGACCTTGTTTAAAAAGCTCACCGGACAAGCTGCACAAAACAAAGATCTCAGTTGTTTACCTCAGATTAAGTTTCAAATTTGCAAAGGGAGGGGACGGCCTGAATTTTTGGATTGCGAATGTACGTTTTTTGTATCTCACTTTTTGGCAACTGTTAGATGATAAATAGGGTGTCTGACTATTAACCAGACGTTTTCACCCCACCCCGCCCATTTTTGCGATACTCACACTGCCATTGATCCAATTTGACAGTGAAACGCTAAGGGCGACGTAGCTGCCGCAAAGTTTGGCTCACTACTGTAAGAATGTCAGAGGGGATAGATGTTATTCTGTTTTGAAATACTGACCCATGGAAAAAGTTGTGGTGTCTGAAGAAAAGGCTTGGTTTGTCTTGCTCCCAAATTGTCAATACAAAAAAAAAAATCCCAATTTATCTGACAAAAGCTTCACCACAAGAGGGCAGAAAATACCGGTTTGAGGCTATATGCCCCCAGTTGTCTGGTATAATCACCTATCAGCAAGGTGGGCCTTCAGGGCCAGCAAGGCCCCTAAAAAAATCATGATCATAATTTCATGAAAGTTCATTAGATTTCTAATTTATTTTCCATAAATACAAAAAAGTAATCTTCATATTTTCTTTGTGTCATGTTAGGTATTTCATGGAATTACTTATTCAAACTAATTCAAACTTGTTTTATAAGCAGCACTGACTGCTTATAAAATCCAGAATAGAATTTAAAATCCTTCTCCTCACCTACAAAGTGCTCAATAATTAGGCACCATCATACCTTTAAGAGATTTACTTGTGTTACTTGTGATTCCTAAAATCAGTAAGAGTAGAGTAGTAGCCTGATACTGTATATCAGGCTCCTGTCCTGTGGAACCATCTTCCAGCTTCAGTTCGGGGGCCGGATAACCTCACTCTTTTTTAAGAGTGGGCGATAAACTTTCTTCTGAACCATTGCTAATACTTTAATAGCTCGGCTTACCACTTTCAACAAAGGAGGGAATACAGAGCAAAAATGTAGTATTTTAAAGAATCTAACTTAATTGTTTAAATGGGTTTTTGCATTCAAATAGATATTTTGTTGACAAAATTTTGTTGACTAATTAAAATGAATTTGTCTTAAAACAACTATGTCAAGTGCAAATGAGTTTTATTGAAACTTCATGTAAACATGAAAACAAGACCGGACACAACATTGAAACATCACAGAACAGTGCTTATCGCAAAAAAACAAAAAACAAAAAACAGAAAGCAAACAAACTAAAGAAATCGTATTATCAGAATATGGTGCAAAAGTTCATTTACACTTCTGGTCATTTCTCAAATACAGCTTTGTCAATTTCTCCAGAATTTTACACAGTAAACATCAATAAAGTACGGAACACTTCACCAATTTGCATGTGTGATTATTCCTCTATATCAACATAACCACGATGGACAAAGTATGAAACCAAGAGGCGTGAAACTGAAAGGGAGACATGCTAAGTACACAGGTCCCAAAGTGGTCCTAGCAACATCATCAGCAATGGCAGTTTCCTTCCGTTAACACTACCAACGATTGTGGGGGCACAGCGTGAGACAGCTGTTGCAAGGCAGCTGGATAGTGCAGTGGTTAAGACTAGGTTCAAATCCCAGTCAGGGCGAACAGGCAAAGTCCTTGGGCAAGACCCCTAATGCTGACACGCCTGCCTGCAGTGGTGCCTTGTTCATGGGTACCTGGTCAGCCTGCATGGCGTGTTTGCTCACCCCGTGCTCTCTACGTGCGGTACATGGTGCAGGGTGGCAAGTAAGATTCATTGTGCAGGGAAACTTGTTTCTATATACTGTGCATATGACAATAAAGCTTCAATTTCTATTCTGTGTTGAAACCACGAATGATATGAAGTGTGCTCTCTCTTCAAATGAAAATCAGTGGTTTAGAAAACAGAAGAATTGTGTGAGGTTGGTGAGAATTCTTTTTGACAAAATATGTCAGCACCTGATTATAAACTCCCTTTGTCCATCTCTGGCACAGGGAGTGCAACTCCAGCAATGATGAAACAGTGTGATGTGTGCTTGTAATAGAAAGAAATTTATCAAAAGCTATTTTATCGGCAGCAGTAGCTTTATTTGTGAGGCCACTTGTGAGGTCTTGATCCAGTTTGGGGCAAGGTACCGCTACGTAACTCAAACTGGTGGCTTAGATTACCTAAGAACTTCTGAAGTACCCCTGAGTGTCCCCAGAGAGTCTTACAAATGCACATGTTACAAGCAGCTAGCCCATTCTGAAAGTGCCCCCTGAGCTGGTTAAGAGTAAGTTGCCTTGCTCAAGGGCACTTAGGTGGTGCTCAGGAGGCTAACTGCTGTCCCTCCAGCCACCAGTCTCTCTTGTGTCATTACTGGGACTTGATCAGGTCACCCTCTGGTTCCCAGGGAAGGTCCCTTACCGACTGAGCCACTGCTGCCCCTGAAAATGGTGCAACTCAAGTTGTGAAGAGGTGCTTCTGCACCTGCTTCTGTGTGTTCATTTCTCCAAGATACGTTGATAAAATGGATATTCCTCTTCTTCTTAAATTTACGTTGTGCCCTGATCACTACCACATTGAACTTGGTGAACAACAAGGACACATTTGTACGTGTGTGTTACACATAGTTCACAACCACATAGAAGCGCTCATATTCTAACTTGTGCAGTGGTGTATTTGTGTCATTATAAATATTGATATCTTATTGTGCACAAGTACGTGGGTGAGATAATTCTACTATTGTATCGTATCACTTGTTTGCCCTCTGAATTTCTGCACTCAATATTCACAGTGTCCTCTTCTGCATTCGCGCACAAGTGCATTGTGATTATTGTAGTTATAAAGGAGATCACAATCTTTGACCATAATCATTCATTCATTCATCACCTCTCTGAGTCAACTATAGGGTCGCATCGGATCACCCCTTTGTACTCCATGATGTGAGTGTTTAACAATTCATCTTTTCTAACTTTTCTAACTTTTCTTTTTTTTGTTTGTATTCATATACTTCCCCCTATGAATAGACCATAATCTGTCCCTGAATTTCTGAGGTATGTCTGATTCAGATAAATTCAGCAATTACTTGTGCGGCAGTGTGTATGGGGAGGTAGAGTTGTCTTTCAGGAGCCGCAAGCCTGCGGGCTCAATATGTAATTCATGATATTTTCGCTCTCTCAGTACATGTGCATTTCACTGTAATAAGATTTATTGCTTATGACAATATACAGACAGACAGATAGACAGATAGGCAGATAGATAGATAGAGAGAGAGAGAGAGAGAGAGAGAGAGAGAGAGAGAGAGAGAGAGATGTTGCTCTATTTGCTTCATTTGTAACTGTGAAAGTTTGACAGATGTTGTGTTATTAGTGTTATTTTGAAAGTATATACCGGAAACAAAATTAGTTTGCCTTCGACTCGGCTTGTTGCGCATGGTAACAACACTATACCGTTTCAAACCATAGAACTGTATATGCTGCGGCTGATAATAACGACCTTAGCGGGTAAGATATACATTTACTGTCCATTCAGCGTGTTGGTATTCATAGATTGTAGCCGCAGTAACCAATTGCCAAGTCAGTATTTTATTTTTCGAATAAGAAACACATCGTTTCCGGTCCTCTAACTTGTACGACTTTACGCATCATCATCATCAGATCTAAGGTTACCTGTCCTGCGGGTGTTGGGTGACGAGGACGAAGTGCGTTCTGCTGCGTCTCCCTGCTATTCACCGTCGGAGAGAACCCACGAGGTATGAGCCGGGTTGATTGAATGGAGCTCAAATACACTGTGTGCTGATCCCCTGTTTGTGCCACACTCACACTTTTACAGACCCCTCGTCCATCTCTGCTCGGTTTGTGCAAAGCAAAATTCTGAGTGAGACATAATCATGAAACGAGTCGGCCAACCTAACAACGTATTTTCGCTTCGTTTCAAGAATACTTATCACCAAAATGATGCAAGAATAGATTTTACAAGGTGATGTTTGCTGTTCTCACTCTGTTTCGGTGACACTGTTACAGGTCATCCCGATTACACGATGACGCGTGAAAATTACTGGACCGAAATGAGCAAATCAATCGTTTCAATCACTCTTTTTTTTATATATCACGATTCCAATTTTTGCACCTTGGCAGTGGACGTGCATTTCGTCCGCTCAACACCACGGTGGAGATGTTATAGACATGAAGCAGATGGTGACAGTGTGAATGGATAAGTTTTTTTTCTTTCTTATCAAATATACACGCACTTGTAATATAACAACAAAACAAGGGATAGACAAAGACACATCTGAATCTATGTGATCCCCCATAGTGGAAGTAGTGAACAATCTATAATGTCCCGATCCCTTTTGTTGTGTGGAATCAAACTTAACAACCCAGTGTAACCCTTTAATTATGGAACCACTGTTATTTCTACCATTATTAAAATTTCAGAACAGATTTTCGCAGTTCTGCAAAGTGCTGTGATTCCCTTTATTTTTTTGTTATTAGATGTTTACAAAATATGAATGACAAGTATTTCCATAGTCATTTGCTGCTGTTAGAGTTACCAGCATCCTGTGCCAGCATCCTGTGTGTTTGTATTTATTTTCAGATTTTTTTTTATGTATGTACGTAGCTTATATAGTTTTATGATTGCACAGACATATTTTATTGAAGTTGGATCTCCTCTGTCAATGTCTGATATTTCAGGTGTGTACAAGCAGTGTGTCTGAGTTTTTGTGAGCGATGACAACACCTTCACCCCCCACACTGTCCCAGTTGAAGTTCGGTCGGCTGTCTGGGGTTCGTGATGTCCTGCTGCGTCGCTATGAGCACCAGTCTTTTGTATTTTGCCTGTCTGGTCTGTATGGTTGTCAATGGAAACACCACAGCTGGAGCCAAAGTCAGCCTGGAAACTGCTGCCAAAGCAAGGTGAGGGGCACCAAGACCTGCAGTAGCTTTAATTCTTCACAAGGTTCTTGCACAATGATGCTTTGAATTATGGTGGACCGAACTAAACCCGAATTAATCATTATGGACTGCAACTCAATCCGACCTAAGTCAGATATTTGCAGATATTTGCCACTGAGAGATTCACACTGTATACCTTTGTGGAATGAATTATGTAATAAATGCACTGTGGACACTATCCCTCCAGAGTGTGTGTATCTTACACACAATAGTGTGCATAGTTAAATAAACAAACACATCACAGATTTGTACGTTTTAAAATGTTAAGTATGCTTTGTTACTGAGAATTTATAGTAAATTATGATTGATATCTCATAACTGAAGGATCAAAAGTCAAGCCTGGGCAACAAATGCCTTGAGGCAGTAATACAAATGTTCATATTCCATTAAATTATATGTTCACCATGTTGTTTATCAATTATCAATAAATGAAATATGTCAAAGAACAGGATGTTAAACAAATTTGTTGGTTCTTAATTGAGACTCAGCCAGACAACCATCATTCCGATTAAACTGCGGCACAAACACGACTGTCCATTTTGAACAAAGATGGCAGGTACGCATCGAGTTCCACATCGTTTATGAGTCGCTCTAATTTTATTCCAAGCTTGGATAATATTTTTGCATCTGGATGTATGACTGTCGATCTCCTCCTGAATAAGTTAAGTACAAAGATGAGTAATCATGGTGCCCGTGACTTTTCCCCAGTTAATGTTAAGATAAGCTAAACTCATACAAGCTCTGGAGCCACACCACTTCATTACCGGCATGATGCAACAGTTAAAAGCAGAGCAAGGCCATCGCTGCTCTCTTCAAAGCTGTACTATGCATTTTACAGTCTCGCATGCAGAGAAGTTTGCCCTCCGCCTTTTTAATTTTTAACTTTTTAACTCCTCTGCCTGCCATGGGCGTGGCAAACAGATTGTCAGTCTCCATGGAAACAAGGTTGGAAATAAATGGGATTCATGCTAAGTATAGATTGAAGATCCATTCTGTCTGTTTACAGCTGGAGGGCCCCTGTTTCTTTCTGCTCGTCGCTACCTTCTGCCTGACACTGGTGTTTCTCTATTTTTGGGGTCAAGCACAGAATGACTACAATGATTTTGATTGGTGGGTAGAGTGGAACATTCGATATTCCTAAGTGACAAGTAAGCAATGATGATGTCCACAGCTACGCACAAATAATTGTATTCATTTTTGCAAGAGGCAGAAAGATATTTTTTGGAGGTTTTTGTCACCGCTTAATGTTAAGTTTCAAGATATTTTTGCATGTTTTCCTTGAGATCTAAAGCCTTACATTTGATACATTTGGATTTCTTTTCCGGTGTAGCTACAGTGCATACAAATCGTAACTATGAAAATGTCTTCTCTAATTCTCTCAGCACAGGCTTGACATAATTAACTGTGTGTGCTGTCATATTGCTATGGACAATTTCACACAGTCCAAAACATGATAATGAGGATATGTACGCTGCTTGGCGTCATCTTGCGCATACAGGTTCAACTTCGGGAACCTTGGCTTCTGGTTTCCATGGTCCATGGTGCTGTTGGTCATCACTGCTTCATTCTTCGCCTATGTCACAGTGCTCATGGTGAGGCTGCTGCTGATCTATACATGGTCATAATGTGGGATAGTTGGATGTGCTGTGCTGCCAGGTTGAAAGCTCTTTGTAAGTGCGCGTGTATGTGCAGTCTGCCACTGAATGTGTTACCTCAGCGTGATGTCCTCTTCTGTGTAGCTGCTGGCTGTGTGCTTGCTGTCTGAGGGCCAGAGTCTGTATTTGCACTGGAGTCACAAGGTATCTCTCACCCCTGGTCTGTGTGTGTGCGTGTCTGTGCGTGCGTGTGTGTGTGTGTTGACCACATTCTGTGCTTACTTGAAAAAAGCTCTATTTTGCAGTATATACTGTATAGTGTTTTACCATAATATTTTTTTCCCCCATGAAAATTGAAGTGGTGCTTAAAATGCAAATCAAGGTGCCAAAGGTTTGTGGCAGAACTGGAAACGTCTTAATTTTCATGACTCCTCTCTGAGATGTCAACCTTGTGTTTGATGTTGCAGAAAAGCTTATGAGATCTGGAATGTAATGGCTTATTGACTTTTCCCATAAAATGTCTCATTATTACTCAAACTATCAGATGCTAATCCCATGAAACAAGGTCCCGTGGCGTTAAATTCACAAAGAAATCTCAACAAAATTGAAAACAAATTCTTTTGTTTGTGTATTTATTTTACTAGGTAAATGCCCAAATGTGAATGCATCACCTTTTTCCGACCCACAGATTGGGATCGTGGTTACTCTGACATTTTCCATTGCAGCAACCTCTGTGTTATCTGACCTGTGGAGTAAGGAATGGAAAACAGTACTGCTTTCATTTCAAGTAACGTTGTTCACTCACTTTTGCAATCACAGTTTTTCTGCTGGTGCCTCAGGTTCTAATGTCCGATTTCCTGTTTCCTGCCTGTTTAGGTAACAGCACCATATCTGCACTTGGGTGGAGTCTTGTTGATAACAGCCTTGGCTTGGCCAGTCGCGCTGCATTTCTTTTGCATGCACAGCCGTGGTGCGACATACAGTTGTCCCGTGTTCCATTGGCACATTTGCACAGCTGATAAATGAGTGAATGACTGTGATGACTGAATGAGGAAAAAATACATTCAATTCTATATAAGCGAGCGAACAGTGTGCACTCACCCCGTGTGTACTGCATGTTTGGTCTTTGTTTTGCAGTAAGACGGAACCTTGTCATAGGAGGCTACGCTGTTATCCTATCTGCCCTCTACCTGGTGCCCCTAGGAATGTACTCCCCTTGTATCATGGAGGAGGGCAGCCTGGGTCCCCCACCGACCCTTATCGGACACAGAGGAGCACCCATGGTAAGCAGAATGCCGTCATTCCAACGGCCAGTGAGAATTCTGGCCTGCCCATGAGATTCATCCCTTTTCTTGGATATTGTCTGAGATAGGTTGTCTTAGAGACACGGATTTCAATTTGTAGTAGGTTCTTTCTCCCTTCAATAGGATTGGAGGCAGAAAGCATTATTGACCATCTGACCACTTACAATATACATTAAAAGATTTTAGATCTTTAAATTATATTGTCATTATATTAAAGATTAAGAACATTACAGGTCAGACAAGAACACTTTTCATAAACACTCTAAGTCAAGCATTGGGCAAATTTATATCTGCTCTCTTGCGCGCCACTGCACAGAAGTAGTTGGATTTTTTTTTTGAGCTTTTGTTAGTGCATGATTTTTTTTAAATATTGAAACACATCAGAGTCACATGTACTTTAAGAATCCCAAAGGGAAAATAAGAGAAAGTTCAAACAAATTTATTGAATAAATTGTAATTAATCAATAGTAGGAATGAACCAAGATTTATCACAGAGAAATTCTCGTTAGCACGGCCAAAGGGCAGTTCTTGCCCATTGGAAATGGGGAACCCCTCTGCCTACATCTGAGAACCAACTACTTTCTAAAATACTGACAAAGGATTGAATGAGTTGAGACTCGAACTAACTGATTCAAACAAATAATGACATCAAGCGATCTGTTTTGAATCAGCACAAATATCAACCACTTTGTTAACTCTCAATACATATGTCAATACACACTGTCTGTCTTGGGTTGTCACTCTACAAACAAACAAAACAGAATTTTCCCAATTTGTAAAACAAATGAAATACTGAGGAATCTAATCCATGCAGATATATTTGCTCAATAAAACTGACAAGCTTGGTTTTGTGTCACCAAATGTTTTATATTTTAATCTCATGTCTGACAAGGTAGGTCCTTTAATAAGCCTCTCACAGCTCTGCATGTTTTGTGATTTATGTTGCGTACAGCTTGCTCCAGAAAACACCCTCATGTCATTTGAGAGGGCAGTGGAAGCCGGAAGCAAGGGGCTGGAGTCAGACGTCACCATCAGGTCACACAGCAGCCAATCTGTCAATTCTCAATT
Organism: Carapus acus; assembly: GCA_900312935.1. Classification (NCBI taxonomy): domain Eukaryota; kingdom Metazoa; phylum Chordata; class Actinopteri; order Ophidiiformes; family Carapidae; genus Carapus; species Carapus acus. The sequence continues at coordinate 7,258 of OMPJ01038787.1, read as the reverse complement.
GATTCATTTGTCTGTGAGCAGTTTTCCATGTGTGTGGATCCAGACTTGCTACTCTGTTTTGCTCCGATCACCAAAAATAAAAAGTTTAGAGGGGTTTGATAATGACTGTCCAAACTTAAATGTGTATCAGCACCAATCTAGTGTTGGCGTGTGATGTTGTGAGGTTAAATGGCTTAATGCTTCATCGCATCACGTAATCCCCATGTGCTTTTTTTTCCATCTGTAAAAAAGAGAATGATCAGAATACTGATCTAACAAATACATTGTTGTTTTGTGGTGTTAACACTCATCTCAGACCACTGCACAGTAAACTGTGGTGATGTTCTGTTGTAGCCTTGACGGTGTCCCCTTCCTAATGCACGACTACACCCTGCGGCGAACCACCAACATCCAGAGCGTTTTCCCCAACCAAACTGGGACCCCTGCTGCAATGTTCACTTGGGTTGAGCTGCAAAGCCTCAATGCTGGGGCCTGGTTTCTTTCTGTGAGTCAGAAAACTTTGTTTTTTGTCAAACATCAGCACCTTGGTGCTCATCAGTGCACAAAACCTGTACAGTGAGATTTTACATGGATGTATTCAAACATCTAAATGCAACATCTCACTTTCAGAGTGCACATTCTGGTGTTTGTTATCATCTATCAGCACCCAGATGAAGCAGGAGGTCAGATATTTCTCATGCAGAGTGAGTCGTAATTCCATCCACAGCTGTCTCTTAGCCACAGACAACAAAGAAGAGCAGTGGACACATGTCCATGATTGGATATTTCCCTGAAGAACTTAGATTGTTAGGTAATTATTGTTAGATCATAACATATTGGTAACTACACGTCACTCAAATTTCCATTGTTTTGTCATTTAAAACTCTGGGATACACTTGTCTGTTGGAGAGCCTCACTAATCCTTGCTTTAGAGACAGAGGCAAGGCAGATATTCATTAGCATTCGGTCCCAAAGCCAGCAAAGACTTCTTGATTACTCTGTCTGTTCTCCGGCCAATGGAGTTTTCGATCCAGACCACAAGCATTCAGCCAGCACAAATAAAACCCTTGTCTCACAGGAATCTGAATCCAGTTTTTCCCTTATGTCCTTTTATTCTTCAGGCAGCAAATGAGCATGTGTGAGTGTTTCCATGCTCCAGTGTATGGATGAAATGTTATTAAATTATAATCTGTGCCATTAGCTGGAAAAGGAAAGATAATGTTGTTGTGCCTCTCACAGAGCTACTCATATTTAGCAACTTTGCTTTCCAAATATGAAAATAGAAACAAGAGATTTCCCCTCATTAAGATCAGAGGACCTCTCCTTCCATAGAATTCAGTAGTTAGAGGAAAGAATCTTTGGAGGGGCAATTCAAAGAGAGATTCACTCTCTACAACTGACTGAAAGTGGACAGGTAGTTGTCCAGGCAAATTATGTGATTGTAATGTGAAGGCATTTATCTCTTAATTAATGAACACCTTTGCCCCCCATTTGCTAGAAATTTCCATCCCCAATAGCCATTGCAGTATAACAAATTGAGAACATATTGGCACCTCTTTACTTAAGAATTCATGTCTCTGTCCCCTGTAGCACAATCCATTTGGTACAGCTGCTTCATTGGGGGAAGAGGAGCAGTGGCAGGCAAGGAACCAGTCCATCTGTTCCCTGCGGGGCCTCCTCCAGCTGGCCTCTGAGACGGGCCAGTGGGTGATCTTTGATCTGTACCGTCCCCCCAAAGGTCACCCATACCGGGATACCTGGGTCCAGCGCACTCTGGAAGTCATCCAAAAGGAGTCGTCCATTAATTCCTCCCAGGTTGGACCGCTGCTGGAGTGCGTTTCATTGTCTTATTACTGTTAAAATTGATGAGGATCAACTGTTAACTGGTATGTGTGGGGATGTGTGTGCGTATGTATGTGTGTGCGTGTGTGCATGCATCCACTTGCTAGATTCTGTGGCTGCCATCAGATTTCCGGGAGAAGGTCCAGGAACTGGACCCTGCATTGCAGCAGACGTCAGGCAATCGTCTTCCCCTGAACGAGCTACAGCGTTTCAACATAGTCAAACTCAATTTGCACCACAGTGACATGTCTGCTGCACTTGTCAGGTGAGTCTGTGTCTTCTTGTCTTCATCCCCTGCTGTTACTGTCGACATCTTCAGAGACCTGCTCTTAGATCCATTGGTTCCATTCCCAATATGATAAACTCTATATGCTTAGGCAAACTGAAGCCACTGTCCCATAGTCTGTTTACTTTCTGTGCAGTGAGTATGCAGCATTGAACATCACCACCAATCTGTATGTGATCAGCCAGCCATGGCTCTACTCTCTAGCCTGGTGCAGTGGCGTCCACTCCGTCACCACCAATGCGCCCCAGCTCCTTAGCACCATGAGAGCTCCACTGTTCTTCATGGTAACAGACAAAGTCACCTACACCCTGAGCTGCTATGTAGTGGAAGTAAAAACAATGTTTTTTCCACTAGTTCAAGAAGACTGTACACACACATTCACCAAAAATGCTCCCCCTAAGAAATCAGACCAATTTATGTGAAACAACAATGAAGGGATTTTTCACCTCAAAAGTTCTAGGGTTATGTTCTTAAAATGGAACTGTCATATTGTGCCTTAAAAGATCAACTTTGTGTGTCTGCATGATCAGTCGCTGTTCAACTGTTAAAGTGAACAAACCTCTTTGCACCTTGCCCTCTTGCCTCTCAGACTCCAGACAAGTACAAGCTGATGTGGATACTCATCGATCTTTTGTGCCTCCCGGTGATCGTCTTCATCTTCTTCTTCCACTGGTACCCCGTGCACACACAGACACCAAGCAGGACACCAGATGCTTCCTTCTCGTAGATGTCAGTGTGGCTGCTGCAGTGTCTGTGCGATACCAAATTTGTATGTTACGTTTCGGGTAGGTGGCGAGAGCGACAACTGGCATTCTCTTCCATCAGTCCAGTCCTGGTTGAAATAGGAATATACAGCAAATTTAAAACAGGTAAAGTGTTAAGCACAGTGGATAAGAGATGCATTCCATCCCTTGCATAAGAAGTGTGAGAAAGCCCCCCACACATCAAAGATAATTGGCAATACCAAAACTGCTCAGCTGGAATTAGGTAACCAGCTTAATGGCCTTAATGAAGGTGGTGTTTTGCATTTTAATGATGGTAAAATGTTCCCATGGTGCCCTCTGATTTGGTGGCTTTTCACATTAATGAAATTTCCAATTTGACAAATGATAAATCCAGTCCCGCATGTGACATCAAACCAAGGCCAACAAAAAACAGGCAGGCTGCACTGCCCAGCTCACGAGCTGCCATAATAGATTCATAAGACAAGTGATTAGATTGGAACTTAAATTGGGAGGGTAACTGCGATTTTAAGTAAACACAGGTTGCATCAAAATCTAGCACTAATCAGAGGCTGCTGTTCTGAAAAATATAAGAAAACAAGAACAAGGACACGCTGTCATCTACATCTCAGCCACATTAGTTATTCCATGGCACATTCAATCCTCTGCATTACTTGTGGTTTTATTGTTTCAAGATATTTTATATCTATTATGTCACATTTACTCGGAATCACTCCAGGTGACTCTGTTTTGAACTTAGTCATACTTTACTTTTATATGACAATATGTGACCCTATATGATCCACAACCTCATACCAACCCCCACCCTCACCCCCACAGAGCTGAGTGAAATCTGGTCCGTTTCGAGTGAGATGTCCCAGCAAGAGACACAGAGCTCGCTGACCAATACGCCAGATCTGTCCTCCGTTGCTGCTCACTAAGGAGTCTCCTCTGATGTTTGTCCAGGATTGAGGACCTTGGCATATGTCTGCACAGTACTGTATATGAACACATGTACAAAGGTTGCTTGCCTCAGGAATTAACCACTGTTACCTCAAAAAATGGCAAGAAAACTGACCCCTGAGATCACTTCCCAACACACCCACACAGTGGACTTAATTAGCTTTAGTTTTTCGGAAAAAATGTGATGCATTTTGTATAAAGCTATGACTCCACATTTGGTACCTTTGAAGGAGCTTATAAGTGAAGTGCGCACTCTGGGACACTGGTTTCAATATATACCTTAACTTGCAAAATACCTTTTTAACTGTTCAAACTGTTCCATCTTTAAAAAAAGTCAAAATCCTTGCAGACTACTCTAGGATTTGATCTTGTCCAGTGAGTGTGTTGACTCATTGCTTGGAACAGACCTACCCAACATCGCACCCCCTGCCACCTGTGGACAAGGCTGCACAGAGGACTGTTGGTGGACCCGTGCACACCTCTCTACCCCCTGTGTGGCCAACAAATTGCCTGCAATTTTGATATTTAGTCCATTTGATACTGATGTTGAATACCCCTGACGTACTGACTTACAGCATAGACACAATGCCACACTGAATTTGTCTAGGGTGAGACGGAGGAATCATTTTTGTACTGCCAAAGAATCACAGTCAGACCAGAGAGAGAGAGAGAGATTTTCTGTAAGATGTCGAAGTTCTGAAGGAAAGATTTGATACTCATTCATAGAATATCGATACATTTGTTGCAAAAGAATTAAAAGACTATTTTCAGACACATTACAAGTTTTTCACAACAGACCAGAGTGCCTAGCCATGTCTCTCTTCTGGTTCAGAAAAAACTGAAGGTGTTAGATGGAACGAACATTGTCTTTGTATGTACTCTATTCAAGCAATAACTTTTCTGCAATTAGGAGGAGAGAAACAGAAAATTGGGATCGCATACAGCCTGCATTGAGTCCACTGCTCAGTACTGGTGAACACGCAAGGATGAGAAGTATTTAAGCAAAAGGATTGGCTGCTCAGCTACACCCATCAGAGTGTCACAATCATGCTGTAATCATCAAAACAGGCAACAAAATGGTGCAATCAAGTCACCTCTAGTTTTTTTGCGAATAGTCTTAAAGTCAAGGTACTGTCTTAAGGTCAAGTCAGTCTCTTAGTAAATTAGACCTTCTAGTAAACTACCATACCTGCATTATCTGGGCATGCAATGATACCTTAGGATTAAACTAGGTGTGATTCCACTCTGTATATGACGCATGTGTGTCCCTCCAAACTGAACAGGGTCATAGAGGTGTGGCTTTCCAATCATCTGTGGTTACTTTACTGAAGGTCATCAAGCCCCAACTCAACAGGTGATCTAACCACTATCATCTGTGTTTGTGATGTGTGTCTGACTGGTTCCTGCAAGCCCAAGTGCAAACAAAATTTAAGATAGAGATATTTTCATAGAAAAAGGCCTTTATTCCGAGGCTGCATCCAAAACTGAAGCGATTAAATCTGTCATTTATAAATAATGCAAGAAAAGATACTAAATTCACAGAAAATCACTTCACAATGTGCATTAAAAACATGAAGTGCCATCTAAAGTTTAGAAATGAAAGGTTGACTCATTCAAAAAGAGAGAAAGAAAAAAAAATTCAAAAAGTTGTTTTATTTTCAAGCATCTCCCACTCTGCCCGGATGTCCAGGACCCACCCATCCAGGCTTACCGAGGAACCTCTAAACCACATCATAGAGCAGACATAACAGCTGTGCTTTTAAGTTCCACCTTTTTTTTCTGGATAGAATACAGGATCTGGAATATCTGCCTTTGTTGTTCACAAGACAAGACAATTCATTTGGCAAATCCACAACTCAACAGGCAGCACTCGCAATGTTGCCCCTGTAAACTTAGAAAGAACGAAACAGAATGCTGTGATCATGCATTCTTTTATGACACTCATTCTGATAAGTGCCTCTGAGTGTCCTTGGAGGAAATTACACTGATGGACAATAAATACAGATACGCTTCCCCGTGGTGCTGAAATGAAACTGGCTTTACAGTGTCAACTCGGGAACCTCTTTAGACAGACACTCCCAAAGTGTTCCCCCAACTCCTGGACAGTGAAAATGATCTCATAGCTTCCAGAAAGCAAAGCAAATGGTGAAACTCTTCAATTCAAGGCAAAATGTGATTTTCAACGCACAAGGCATACAAACATTAGTGTCGTCATGTTTCTCCATCGCTGCTGTGACTTCTCGTTTGGAACAGGTCAGGCTTTTGTTTCATGGCTTTAACCCTCTGGTGCATGCGTTATGAAAGCCTCGGTCAAGATTTTTCCAAGGTGTTTTTCGTTAACTCAGGAAATGAAAAAAAAGGTTAAACTTTTTTACCCTAAAAATATGATTTTTTCATGAAGTTACAGACATGTCCAATCCAGTGAACTCCATGCACTTGAGCACTCAACATAAAACATTGTGAACTTACTGCAAAAATGAATCAACTTGTTTTCTATTGTAAATATACAAACACTTGTTCTTAGGATATTTCAGGTGTCTCAGGATTTGCTCATATCTGTTTACAGACATGGCATTTGCATTTATTCTTAGACAAAGCCCATCCTCACTAGACCAGTGCATTTGTGCCGTAGAATACCAAATGTACCCCATGATAAAATTGATTCCCAGAAAATAAACCTGCATTTCCTCATCTATCAGTGCCAGATTTTCTTTCCCTCTTTGGAGAGCATACAAGTTAGAGTTGTACATCTGCTGGAAACAGATGTCTGAACAAATCTACGGGATTTCTTTTCTCCACACTCAGTTTTCTCTCCTCTAGAAAAGAAGGCAAGTCTCCATCAAAGTCTTTGTTTGGACTTTCCAGATAGTTTTTTGGGCTCGCGTATGGTCAGGTGCCATGTGCCCATCTTCCACAGCTCCCTGGTCATGGTGACCATCCTCTGCATCCTGCATCCTGACTGTGTCTCCATTATCCTCTGCTCCTACGCCCCTGTTCTTCTCTGCCAGCTCCTCATCATCACTGTTGTCATTACTCTCATCATCACAGGAGCTTGACGGAATATCCTGGACTACTCTATGGCTGCCTTATACTTTGCCGCGTTTGAAGTCTGCAAAATATGATAAAAAAATATTATAATAACTCAAACTATAGCTAATCTGCACAAAAATGTATATTTTAAATGAGTAGCTTAGAAGTACAACAATTATACAGTGACTTATGACCAAAACAGTCACAACAAACAGTGATGCTCTGTGTTGGAAAATATACTTTGTGGTGCATGATGTTCACCTCATTGGACACATGGTTAATCATTGTTTTCAACATATTGGACATCAAACTTTCATGCTCCAATATATACAGTATATATATATATATATATATATATACAGTATATATACAGTATATATATAGTATATATACAGTATATATATATATATATAACATTGAAATGCTTTGCGATTTC
>OMPJ01038786.1:0-15195 GCA_900312935.1 Carapus acus | reverse complement strand
GCTACTGCATGTACCCAAAGTCAATAAGAAGTCTGCAGGTGGCAGGGCCTTTTCCTATCGGGCCCCGTACTTATGGAATAACCTCCCTGCTGACATCAGATCCTCTGACTCTGTTGAAACCTTTAAATCAAAACTAAAAATTCATCTTTTTAGCTTTACTTACAATTAGTTTCCTGAATTTGACTTTTTATGTTACCATTTACTGCATGGTGGGTCGGTTTCTGTCTCGGTGGGCTTGCCAATACTATCCTGCCGACGAGATTTTACTTAGATTACTATTCATTGTTGTTGGTCATCGCAACTGCTCAGTCCCTGCTTTTTTTCTAACCCTCTGTTTTTGTTCCACAAGCTCATGAGCACCCGAGCTGTGTGCCCCTTTCCCTTTTCTCTGTCTCTCTCCCTGTTGTCCTCCCTGTCTTTCTTGTCCTAGGCATCCCCCGCTGCATCATCACCCGTCTTTGACATGCTCCGCTCTCCCATCTATCCCTGCCAGTTCCGGAGTCTGTAGTCAATGCGATGGTGGTCATGGCTCTGGTCCGGCTTTCCCCCGGTGGCATTCTGGAAGCTGCTTGGCGTCCTCTTCGCTTCATTATAAAAACTACATCATCTTTAATACTTGTTATGACTGTTGTATATTGTCTGTGTCTCTGTACACAACATCTATTGCATGTCTGTCTGTCCTTGGAGAGGGATCCCTCCTCTGTTGCTCTCCCTGAGGTTTCTTCCTTTTTCTCCCTGTTAAAGGAGTTTTTGGGGAGTTTTTCCTTATACGATGCGAGGGTCTAAGGACAGAGGATGTTGTATTGCTGTACAGAGTGTAAAGCCCTCTGAGGCAAATTGTAATTTGTGAGATTGGGCTATACAAATATAAGTGACTTGACTTGACCCACCACTTTGCTTTTGTTCCCTGTTTAACTGGAAGTAATTCCAGACATCGGTACTCTCTGCACCGCTTGCCATTTTGTGGTTGCGTCCGTACATAAAACGCGATTCAAGATGTTGCGCCATGGGGTGAATCAATTCAGTGGTAGTGCTGAATTGATATCGAATTTAAGGGGAGATCATTTTGATGCATCGATTCTTCGATATTTTTACCCACCCCTAACCTGCAAATCAGTGCGACTTCTGCTGTTGCCTCTGAGAGACCAGTTTATATATGCGTGGCCTCTCCTTGGCAAGTGCCACTCTCATGTCATTTTTACAGCAAAGTGTCTTCCTTTTCTTAATTTTTATGTTCAGTGTCTTCAAAAATGATTGCTCGCAAAGATATGTTGTAACAAATGGTATAAAAAATTCCAGGGCTTTCTTAGCAGTAACTGGATACTTTTCTATTTGTTGACACCAAAACGCTGAGAGCGTTGTTGCTCTGAAAAGTTGCTGCTGAACCTGGCTTTGCTGAATTTCAATGATTTTGTCAAGGTATTCATCATTGACATCTGCTGTCTGAGCAGCAAACGTGAACGGCTGTCTCACCCATGCTGGATATGACTCTTGTGTAGGAAAATATCCGTTGAGAGACTTTGCAAGCTCATCTAAGTGTGTGGCGATTGTTTGCTTCAGTTCCATGGGTACAGAAATGTCTCAGATTCCAGCCACATCTTCAATCTTACATACACAGTCGTCCAGAAGGGGAAAGTTTGTTCTCTGCTTGTCGTTTCCATAACAGTAGCTTTTTTTGAAAAGCCTTCAGGTGCTCATCCGATTTAATGATGTTGACTCCACCACCCTGCATCTGCTGATTGAGATGATTGAGAGCTGCGAATATATCAGCCATGTATGCTAAGATGAGAATGAACTCAGAATTTTTGAAGCAATCTGCATGACAATGTTGGTTCTCTGGCAAAAACAACGCTAATTCCACATGCATGGCAAAAACATGTTTCAGCACTTGTCCCCGGGATAACCATCAAACATTAGAATGGTACACAAGTACCTCGAATTCAGAGCCCATTTTTTTACACAGCTCACTGAAGATGCGGTGCCTCAGAGCACTGTTTTGCCCATAGATCACACATTCCACTTAATACTCCACTTAATACTTCTGCCATTTTTGGAGGCAAAGTTTTTGTTGCCACACGCATGCCTGTGCAGAATACAACAATAATGTGTGGTGCATCAGCTTTTTCATGCGCACTAAAACCAGACCTTTTTCCCAGCATGACCGGAGCTCCGTCCGCACAAACTGCAGAGACTATATCCCATGAAAAATTGTTGTCTCTGAAAAAGTCATCTACAAGCTTTTTCACATCAGCTGCCATAGTTGTTGTTGTAAGAGGCTTGCAAAATGAAAAATCTTCTTTTATCATGTTGTCTTTCATGTAACGCACAAAAACAGCAAGCTGTCTTAGATTAGAAACGTCTGGTGTCATCGAGTCGTAGGCTGAATTTTGTTGGCTTTGAAATCAGATCTGCAACTATTTGAGGCAAGATGTCTTTACTCATGTACTCTATTCGTAAGTGTTGCGCGCACACACACATACGGGACACACTGCACAGCGATCCGGTTCGTATCCCGGACGAGCCCCCAATTTATGTTACGTCCCAGGCTAGGGGGTCCTGGACGCAACATAAAGAGTAACACCTTTTTACTCAACAAATCAATTTAATGTGGATAACTATACAGACAGAACACGGGTCGTTCAGCGTCAGGGAAGGGCGTTCCAAAACAACAAACAAAAAGGGTTCTCAAAAACAATTAAGCTCACCTACCACGCGTAACGTCAAACAAAACCACAATCCTTTCCCTCCCTACCCGTAGCCAGGAGAAATCGAGTAACAAAAAGAAGCCTCCGTCCCCTACAGCGACCCGGAATCTAACCCGTCTGATGGCGACGAAACACAGTATCTTAGCGATCTTACAGTAATCGAACGAAGGACAGGCGTGCACAGGACCGGCAAAGCGTCGGGGCATCAAGGGCCGCTGATCCTCTGTCCTCCCGTTTAAATAGTGGCGGTTTTCCATCACGTGTCCGCACCTGTAACAGTATGAGAAAAACACGCTAAGACACCCTGGCGGACAACACCACCCAGTGCCCAGGAGGACACACAGCCTGATGACTCCGAGTCATAACAGTAAATATATACGTAATCAGGTGTACATGACATGTGTGAGGAGTTGAACATATGACTCGAGGATTGGTTGTGAGCATACGAGCCGGGGTAGTGAGTTTTGGAGAGAGTTGATGTTAATTGAGAGACGGCCGTGTATGCCAGCTGGCCAATGCTAAGCGGACCTGTATCGTAGTGTATGATAAAGACGATTTGCATTTTATCATTGAAGCTGTTCTTGTGCGATATGTGTTTTTCTGGGGTTTATCTATACCCAAAAGGATATAGGTGTATTATTACCAAACCCAGGAAATGCTGTTCTGAAGTTAAAATGCAACATCATTGCTTAAGTGAATGTTAAGTTATTATGAGATCTGTTATGTAAATGATATTATTCATGATTATATTAAGATGTTGATACCTGAAGTTTAGGATTTCCATGTAAAAAAAGAATAAATCCTGCTGCCGTGAGGTTAATACCAACATCACGTGGATCTCCTTTCATTCTCACCACAGGTTGGCAAGACCAATAACTTGCTGCCTCCCTGGCTAGCCCGTTAGGGACGCAACATACGCACCTCTATGTGCCGACCAGCTTACTGGTTACTTATGGTTCCGTGGCCTACCTACGCACCACTGACGATCAAGGTTGTGTCCATGCCTCCTTTGTGCTTGCTAGATCAAGAGTGGCACCAAAGAAACGCCTGAGCATGCCATGGCTGGAGCTTAGCACTGCACTCACTGTTGCTCAACTCGCCAAGCTTATCCAGACAGAGCTCACCATACCCATCCAGCAGACGTTCCTCTGGTCGGATTCCACTACGGTGCTCCAATGACTGAGATCAGAGCCGTGCGGTTACAAGGTCTTTGTTGGCACGCGTAAGGCAGAGATTCCTCTTACAGAGGTAACCAGCTGGAGGTGTGTGGACTCTGCGACAAATCCAGCGGATGACATAACGTGAGGCCTGAAGCTCTCAGATTTGGCACATCCGCACTGATGGATTAGAGGTCCGGATTTTCTACAGCAGCCTCTGGACCAGTGGCCGTCTATGCCCACAGCAGCAGAAGAACAGCCCGACTTTGTCGAACTCAGGAAGTCCACTCTTGTTGGCATAATATCGGCGGCTCGGAACCCAGACCTACCTGATCCGGCGCAGTTCCACACCTGGAAGGAGCTGGACCAGACCATCATCACATGCCTTCATGGGGCGAATGCCTCCAGTGATCGTCAAGCTGCAGATACAGCCACCTTCGTCTCAGCAGAGAATATACTACTGGCTCAGGCTCAAGAGGACTCGTTCCCTGGGGAGCTAAGCCAGTCATCCTGTTCCAGCTGACAGTCGTGCGGTAACACTTGCACCTAAGTATGATGATGCCACAGGACTACTTAGCGTTTAAGGTTTAAGGAGCAGGAGGTTCGGTCAGTGAAAACGGCGCTCAGAGTCATCCTCCGAGATCAGTCAGTACCAGAGCCAGTCCTGTACACCGTTCTCGTTGAAGTGGAAGGGATTCTAAACACTAAACCACTTGGCTACGTTTCAGCCGATGCTGCTGACCCCAATCACACCGCATGTTCTGCTCATGGGACGTTGTGATTCCTCACTGCCGCAGGCCATTTACGACTCAAGTTGAATTCTGGGGAAACCACGATGGAGGCATAGTCAAGTGCTCGCAGACAACTTCTGGTCAACCCTCATCTGACAGTACCTGCTGAGCATGCTGGGATGGGTCTACATGGCAGAACGATGGAGGGCAGCTTGCAGTGGACTAGGTCGTCCTGATTGTTGATCCGCAGCTCCCACGAGCTCTATGGCCAGTGGGCAAAGTGGTCAAAGTCCACCCTGGCGCAGATGGAAACATCAGATCAGCCACTTTAAAGGTTAAGGATAAGACCTACGTCCAGCCTGTCGCCCGGCTCATCCAGTGGCCCAAGATCAGTGACTCTTAGGATAACGTGAACTGATGGACTTTCTCTTGAAGTGCAAATTTCCTCCAGACGGACATTTGGGGCCAGCTGTGTGAGAAACATCATGTTGAATACTTCCTTCGCTAGAACTTGTATTACAATTCAGTTTGTCGTTGTGACTGTGTCTAAGATTAATATGTTAATAAGAACATTAAAAAGATCGAATTGTTTGTTGTTGTTAACACTTTGGAAATTTAAGATAACACTGTTAAGCATGTGTTTTCCTCTGCTAAGATTATGGTGGATATTGTACAGTTTTCTCCACCATTTGTTTACATTACATTCCTGCTGTATTATGCTTAAGTAGCAGTTCACATACCAAGCAAGGAAGATTACTGGCAAACTGTTAATCATATTGCAGTTTATTTGAGTGTTTATTCTGATTTACCCGTTAGATAATATTCAGAGGATACTTCCAATACCTCTTACTGTTTTGTTGATGTTTCAGACCACATACAAATTACACACATGTTGTAAGGAACTTCATTAAAGAAAGAGAAAAGGATCTCTCTGTCCCAGTCCCCTGATTTTTTAATGGGAATCAAGTCCATGGCCTGCCACCTCAACTGGCAATCCCTCACCGAATCCCGCCCCTCGAACAAGGAGAATATCAGCCAAAGACAATTCATACATTTTTATCTCACTCACTCAAAATTTGTGTCAGAGGGAAATGGGGACATTTTCACATGAAATCTGAGCTTGTACCCGAAAACTACTGTACCTGATTTGTGAGATAGTACTAGACCATGTGAGTAAATGGCAATGAATGTGGCTTACCTGTGTCACCACAACTGTTTGTAAGGGGATTAAACTGAAATGTCAAATGTAGCTAAATATGAACGAGGGGTTTTAAACGTCGGAATGGTCACAGCTGATCGAACAAATCTTAGAAGATGAAAGAGTACAGTTGCCCCAGAAGTTCAAAAATGTATGCAATTCAAGTCAGAAGTAGCGTCATACACTCAACAAAAATATAAACGCAACACTTTTGTTTTTGCTCCCATTTTTCATGAGATGGACTTAAAGATCTAAAATTCATTCCAGATACACTATATTACCATTCCTCTTTGTGAACTTTGTTCACAAATCTGTCTAAATGTGAGATAGTGAGCACTTCTGCTTTGCTGAGTCAATCCATCCCACCTCACAGGTGTGCCACATCAAGATGCTGATCTGACATCATGATTAGTGCACAGGTGTGCCTTAGACTATCCACAATAAAAGGCCTGACGAAGACCGAGCCACGGTCGAAATGTTGCTCTCGGCGTGCGGTGTACAATTTCGTATAAAACAAGGTTAAAAAATATATTGTTTATTTTGTTTAATAAATAACATCAAAAATCGCTCCTGGTGACTTGCAATTTTTTCCATTCACAGAGATTTTTTCGTTCCCGCCTTCGCCACGGAGCGCCTAGCGGTTAGCCAGGAGCCCAATGGGGAGGCCAACCTAGCCCGTGGCTAAATAGCATGAGGGGCGGGTATTTTGAGGAGCCGGCGGAGGACGGGTGGACCACGGTCCGCTATGGCCGGTCCCGCCGGCGCGAAGGAGGCGACTGTGGGGTGAGGACCGATCCCCGGAGGATGGAGCGCGCCTCTCCCCTGGCCCGATCGTGGTCGGGAGATCGTTACCCACCACCTAACCTGCGGCCAACAGGAATTAACACAGTGGTATGTAAGGCCTCAGAGATGCGGATCAAAAACACATGTCCACTGCAGAGGACAGAGATGAATTGCTGGGTCTCAGGAGGATATTCAACCTACAAATATACCATTTGCATAGATGTTAAGATATGTCAGGTGAGGGCCAGGGTTAGGGTTGAGGTTTGCTATGATTATGTTGCAGATCCCTGTATTGTGTCAGGAAAAGAACCTGATTTAATCAACAATCATCAGTACAAAATCAAACGACAAGTCAACAACCTTGTTCCCTCACTTAGTGTTTCTTGACAAACTGACATTTTATGAAGTGTGTATCTCGTCATGACACAGCTGTCGTCACTTTAGCAGTAACATGATCCAAGTGCATTTTGGAAGAAGTAGTTTGTGGCTCAATGCACGTTTAAATGGCGGAGAAACAGTCACTGAAGCGCTCGCGGACCACATTAAAAGGTGCAGCCAGCCGCATTTGGCCCCCGGGCCTTGAGTTTTACACCTGTGCCTTAAAGCATGACACATTTTTTTTACAAATCTTAATGGGGTGTAAATCCTCAATATTTGTGATAAATGTGCGTCTAAAAATGGTGAAGTCAGCTCAACCAAGAGGCTTGTTCAGTAACACTTATTCTTAGAAACAGCACCACCCAGTGGAACTGAACGCTGCTTATGCTGAGCTATGCAGCTGGCTGCAGTCGAACTTTTAGGCTTATCTTTTTCTGATCAAGACTCAGCAAGACTTTTTGCACAAACTCAAAGATAGATTTCAATCTCTTTGGATACTTTAGGTTGAGTGTTTATTAGCCTGAAGACCATGGTAAAAGCTCTTACAACTGAATCAGGAATCTTTTATTGTCATTACAGCAATTGAATTGTGTGATAAAACTAAGGAGCTGCGTTCCAGTGCAAATAGTTCAAGTAGAGAAAGAAGAAGAAGAAAGAGAGTTTTTACATACAGAAAAAATTTTAAACATACAATATGTACATTATAAATATCGGTATAAACATTATAAATATCCTAATGAATAATGATATAATAGAAATAGCAGCGCTGATGGGGTGGGAATGTTTAAGCTGACTGGAATAAATGTATATGATTAAATGTAAATGCTTAACACTGACCGGAGTGTTCAGCATTATCTGTAAACTGTTCTGTTCTGATACTATTGAGGTGACTTTAGGCAGCTGGGTAAAAGCTGTTCTTAAGTCTGTTAGTCCGAGATTTGATTGCCCTAAAACGCCTGCCTGAGGGCAGACGTTCAAACAGTCCATGTGCCGGGTGTTACTGGTCCTAGAGGATCCTTTTTGCCTTTCTCCTGCAATGGGAACTGTAGAGTTCTTGCAGTGAGAGGAGAGGGCTGCCAATAATCCTCTGGGCGGTCTGGATGCCCCTTTGGAGTTCCTTCGTCTGCGCTACTGTGCTGTTGGAGAACCATGCACAGAGGCAGTAGGTGAGGATGCTCTCTACCGTTCAGCGATAGAAGGATTTCAGAAGTTTCTCTGAGATGTTGTATCCCCTGAGAACACTCAGGAAATATAGTCTCTTCTGAGCCTTCTTCATCAGTCCAGTAGTGTGAGGTCCCCAGGTCAGATCGTCCCTGATGTTGACTCCCAAAAATCTGAAATCAGAGACCCTCTCCACACAGTTCCCATCAATCAGAAGAGGCATGATGTTGTGGGTCCTCCTCCTGAAATCAGCGAGTTCCTTGGTTTTGTCCGTGTTCAGGAGCACGTTGTTGTTTCAGCACCATTCCAACAGCCGCTCCACTTTATCCCTGTAGGCTGACTCATCATCTCCAGTGATGAGACCCACAACTGTGGTGTCGTCAGCAAACTTGATGATTGTGTTGCTGAGATGGGTGGAGGTGCAGTAGGGGGCTCAGCACACAGCCCTGACTCCAGCTTGTGGTGGAGGATGGTGTTGAAGGCAGAGCTGAAGTCTATGAAGAGCAGCCGTGCGTAGTTCCCCTGCTGTTCCAGATGAGAAAGAACAGCATGGAGAGCCGTTGCCACTGCGTCTTCAGTAGACCTGTTTGCTCTGTAGGCAAACTGGTGTGGATCAAACGTGGGCGGGATGCATGACCTGATGTGCTTTTTGACAAGCTTCTCAAAGCATTTCATCACTAAGGCAAACTACTGCAAACTATTCCTTCGATGATGATCTTGATGTCTTTGGGTGGTGGACATGATCTTCATTTCCTGTGATCAAGATTTCCATGGCTGTTGGCTGCTGTTCTTCGGCCTCATTTTCTGGGACATCCTGCAAAAAACAAATATATACATAGAAAGATTGTAATGTATTCAGACCAAGAAGAGTTCCGGACCCCTCGTTCCCTCGCGCTAGTATAACCCTGTGAGTGGGCGCACTAGCGAGGACACGGACTCACATGGCTATACTAGCACGAGCGAGGCCACAGAGGCAGCCTTCTAAATCACCGCTTCCCAACATCTTCCTCACCGACGCCAGATCCCTGGTCGATGAGCTAAGGCTGCATTCGCTCTCCCTTTTATACCTGTTGAACCTGCACCGGAACTCAGCACCTTAACCCGTAGCACCCTCTGTTGTAAATATGCAACATAAAGTTCAAAGGTTATGGCAAAAAAAGTATAACTTTTTTGTTGAATGCATTAACTAATTTATGAACCCAAGAACCCAAAGAAGCAAATATGCTACATTGAGTGCTGCCATCTAGTGTTCTGTTGTGTCACCATTCAATCCAAGATGTCTGCCACGAGTTGACCCACATGCTCCTTTGCTTCTCAAGTTCACACACCAAACTGTTCTGTGTCAAAGTAAGAAATCAATTTGAAGTTGATCAATACAGGTAGAAGAATACCTAGAGAGTAAAAAAGATGTTAAAGTCTTTCAATTATATGTCAGTGTATTTTTGTAGGTTCCAGCATTTTGATTACGTTGCAAATATGCAATGCTGGGTTTGTAAGGCTCCGATAGTATATCACCTGCACATGTTTTTCATAGGATAAATGGCCTGTAATTGACATGTGTTGTTAATATAAATTAATCCATTTCCTTTTTTTTATTGTCTCAAGGTGCCAAATAACTGTTGTTTAACCTTTTTTTTTCTCTCTCAGACGAGATGGCAAAAAGGTACACCGTTGAAGACAGCGTGAGAACCAACAGACAGTGTGAGACACTGGGATAAAGCAAAGAAGGACTTCACTCTTGTCACCAGACCAAACGTGGTGAAGGTGCACAATAGTTTCACGGGCGGTGTTGACTTCCTAGACTGTCTCATTTTGAAGTACAGGTACCCAATCAAGGCAAGACGATTGGTACATCTACCTATTCTGGTACACAGTCACTACTGCACTTGTTCAGGCATGGTTGCTCTGTCGTAGACACTGCAGTGCCGTGGCCATCAACAAGAAGGACATCCTGAAACACCGCAACTTCCAGGCTGCTGTAGCTACTGGTCTGATCATGACAAATGTGCTGGTGACACAAAGAGGAAGGTGCACTGGAGAAGTCGCCACTGCCTACTCTCCAAAGGCATCCAGGGTAGACCAACCAGATGACGTTCGATGTGACAATGTTGTACACTTGCCCATAAAAGTCAGCAACTGTGGCAGATGCAAAGTTTGCAAAGATGGTTTCACTGACACTTCATGTGTCAAGTGCAAGGTTCGCCTGTGCTTCAACGAGAAGTGCAACTGCTACATGGCTTACCATGTTGAGTAATGTTCTGCCTGATCTCTTTGGAGTTTGTAAACAGTATTTGAGTTTATAATAAAGTTATTATACTGTTATTGTTTTTTGATTTTTTTTAGTAGTAGTTACTGTACTTATGTCAAAATTCCACCTGAAAAGCCCAACGTTGCCAATGTGCTACATTGCCAATTTGGTCATTGAATGCTGCTTTCCAAAAATCTTGACTTTTTTTCTTTCTTACCCATCCCCATTGACAACAATTTAGTACAGATTATTTTTTTCAGCAAATATTTCTATGTCTGGGTTGTAGGTTTTAATTAATTTCATAACACAATGGGAATTGTTGTACTGACAATAAAAATTCCTTATTCCTGATTCCTATGAAGAAACACAAACAAAGGAAGCGCACATCGCCAGGATCAGCGTCACTGGGGCCTCACTCTAGAGCCAGGCCCCCACTCTAGAGCCAGGCCCAGGGTTGGGGCTTGACAGCAAGCGCCCGGCTGTGCAGACTACCCAGCCTTCTTGGATGTCCACGGGGGGTACTAGATTGTACAGCGGTGCCTGGAGGGGTGTGATTGGGAGGAACGGCCTCCCTGACCTGAACCCGAGTGCTGTTTTTTTGTTGGACTTCTGTTCTAGTCACAGTTTGTCAATAACAAGCACCATGTTCGAACATGAGGGTATCCATCTGTCCAGCCTAGGACACCCAAAGCCGTAGGTCTATGATCTGTAATCGTATCATCTGATCTCCGGCCGCATGTCTCGGACACTCGAGTGAAGAGAGGAAATGAGCTGTCAACTGATCACCACCTGGTGGTGAGTTGGATCCGCTGGCGGGGGAGGAAGCCTGACAGACCTGGCAGGCCAAAACGCATTGCGAGTGTATTGACTGTGTGCTGGGAAAGTCTGGCAGAGCCCTCCATTAGAGAGATCTTCAACTCCCATCTTCGGGAGAACTTCTAGCAGATCCCAAGGGAGGCTGGAAACATAGAGTCTGAGTGGACCAGGTCTCTCAAAGTGGACCTCTTTCATTTACTTGTTAAGTTTGCAGCTCTGGTTTTCTGGATTCAAAGAAGCAGCATTTTTGGCATTTTGGCCGCCACGTAGGAATCAGGAATCAAGAATCTTTTGTTGTCATTACAGCAATTGAATTGAGTAATGAAACTAGGGTGCTGCATTCCGGTGTAAGTAGTTAGGAAAGAAAAGAAGGAAGAAGAAGAGAGTTTCTATATACAGAAGAATATAAACACAAAATATATACATTATAAATATCAGTATAAATAGCGATTTGAATATGAATAGTAATAGCAATGCTGATGGGGTGGGAATGTTAAAGCCGACTGAAATAAATAAATGTAAATGTAAATGCTTAACACTGACTGCAGTGTTAAGCAGTCCCGGCAAGCTGTATTGTCCTGATGCTGTTGAGGTGACTTATCATGACTTAAGGAAGTCTGAAGCAGTTACATGTGTCTTCAAAAACTGCAACTTCAGTGCAAATATTTATTCCACATTTGCCTCACGTAGACACAGAAAACATCAGTCACACACCCTTTAGGATTTTAAAAATGAAGTTTTAAAAAGCCAACCTCATGATCCAATGTTTGCTCAGGATGACACCTGTGTAGAAGAGAGCTTAGAGCTTTCAGATGAGGAACCACAACAGTTGTCTCGAGATATACAGGAGTAATTTGGCCATCTCTTTTTAAAATTAGAAAGCATGTTCAATATTCCAAACAAATGCATTGATGAAATAGTAGATGACCTTCAGTTTATATCCACCGATGCGTCCAGTCCACTTATAAGAGATGTAGTGGTGTCCACGTTGAAATGCCATAAATGTGATCTAAATCTAGCCATTATTTCAGATTTAGTCAAAAATATTTGTGAGATCCACCCTATAAGTACTGCCTTGAGGACAGGTGGCCCTTTCACAACTTCATACAAGAGAAGGGAATTCATGAAGAAGCATTTTTTTGGTTGTGGAACCAGAAGAACACATACTTGATAAAAATGAGCGAAAAACCTTCCAGTATGTCCCTATATTGCCCCTCTTGGAGCAGTTCCTAAGTAAGTGTTTTCAAGAAAACACATTTGAAGGTGAAACAAAATCTGAAAAAGATTTTAAGTACTGTACACTTCACAATGGATCTCACTATCAAAAGAATGAGTTTTTCTCTGTTGAAAAGAACAGATTGAGTCTCATCCTCTACATTGATGACTTTGAGGTATGTAAGCCTCTTGGGACATCTCAAAAAAAGCATAAAGTCACAGCTGTCTATTGGGCGTTGGGAAACATTCCAGTGGAGTTACGTTCCACATTGACATCAATTTACGTTGCAATTTCTGTGTAAGGCTGAAGACACCAAGCAGTTTGGCTTCCAGCGAGTTTTAGAGCCACTGTTAACAGATATCCAAAGTTTGGAGAAGGATGGTCTCTTTGTTCCAGCATTCCGTAAAGTCATCAAAGGGACTGTGGTCAGTGTGGTGGCAGAAAATTTAGGGGCGCACTTTGTGGCAGGATTTGTTGAAAGCTTTTCAGGGTCATATGTCTGTCGGTTTTGTGTCTGTGAGTGATCCAAGTTTCAGTCTGTTGAAGTTGAAGATCTGGGTCTTTTCATCGAAGAACGAAAGATCGGCATACACTGCATGTACAGACAGCTCTGTCTAGTCCAGATCACACCCCTTGTTATGGTGTAAAAAAAACTGTGTGCATTGTCAGAAAAACTTGAACACTTTCATGTAACGTCTGGTTATCCTCCAGATGTTTTGTATGAGCTGCTGGAAGGCATTGTTCCAGTGGAACTGGCTTTGGCATTTTATCACTTCATCAAGAAAAAATATTTTTCTCTCACAGAACTCCATGATGATGCCATTTGCAATTCCCCATACAAGTGGAGTGATTAAACTAGTCAGCCTCATCTCATCCCTGCTAACTTTTTAACTCGAAAATCCGTAGGAGGCAACGAACATGAAAATTGGTGCGTATTACGTCTTTTGCCTCCGATTATAGGTTTAAAAGTGCCTGAACAAGAGCCTGTATGGCAGATGGTGATGACACCGAAAGACATTTTTGAACTTGTCATGTCTCCAGTCCATACAGAGGAGAGCATTTGCTATCTTGACAGCCTCATTTCAGAACATCAAAGCATATTCCTCTATGATTTCCCCCAACATAAGCTCATTCCCAAGCACCATTTCCTTGAGCACTATCCTCAGCTCGTTCATGAATTTGGCCCCCTAGCTGCCCTCTGGACAATGAGATTTGAGGCCAAACACGTTTTTTTCAAAAAAGTTGTCAGACATACTAGTAGTTTCAGGAATATTTTGCTGTCCCTCGCAAATAAGCACCAGCTCATGCTTGCATTCCATCAGTCACATTTTGTGCAAACATCACTTGCAGTAAAAAACAACAACAGAGGTCTCTTTAGATTTGCTTAAGGATGAGGTAAAACACATGGTGAAATGCAGATTCCCTGCTAGCACGTCTGTGCATGTTGCTAAAAATGTGTGCTATTTAGGCACCAATTACACAGTGAGAATGTTGATGTGTTGTGGTTCCACGGCAGGGCCTGACGTTTCTGAAGAGTTGCAGATTCTGTTGGTTTGTAACAAACTGACTTTTTTTGTGAGACAATTAACTACATGGTACAATGAACACCTGGGGAGTTATGAGCTTGAGAACACAAGGGGCCTCATTTATCAACCATGCGTGCGCACGTAAAAGTGTGCAAATAGCGCGTACGCACATTCTAAGACAAAGTATGACATTTACCAATTCGAACGTGTGCGTAGAAACATGTGTAAACCTACGTATGCCTCTGACCATGCGTAAGCACAACATCCAGTGGTAGAACGGTGAAACTACAAATACAGCGATCGTGTCGAGCGATCTCAAACTCCTCACCGGTTCTCGTTCCCTCTAATGAATGAATGAATGAATGAATGAATGAAGCAGGGGAGGAGGAATTTTTCAATTAGAAGCAGATGTGTTGAATAATTGGTGTGACAAGCTATAAAAAGCAGCTGTGACAGGGCCTGCTATAAACACTTTAAATGCACCATGGCCTGGCTGGCGCTGCTTGAGGATTTAGAGCACCGTGCGCTTCGGAGGGAGCGCGTTTTCAGAGAGCGCGCAGATGTGTTCGCGGAGAGCACGAACACATGCAGTACATGCCGAGAGTTCCTCCTCGGCAGGTACTGCTTCCCAAAACATATACTGATGGATCTGTGCCGTGATCCACACCCTATGTTCAAGCAGGAGACAAAACACTCCAAAGCTATCCCTGTGCACATTCAGGTTGTGTCCATCCTGAGATTCTCGGCCACCGGGACGTTCCAACGGGAGATCGGGGACATATGCGGCATCTAACAGCCAACGGTCGCTAGAATCATGCCAGCGGTGTTAGAGGCAATCGTTTCTTTAGCCCCGGACTCAATTCAATTCCCGTTCCAACACCACCATCAAATAGAAATCAAGCAAGGATTCCATGCCATCGCCGGCACCAACATCATAAGTGCAATAGATTGTACACGTCGCTCATAGGGCACTATCACGCAATGAATTCAATAACGTTAACAGCAGAGGATTTCATTCTGTGAATACACAAATAATAGTTCTAATAATTCTAGTGTGGGCTGCAACGCGCTTTTTAGCAGGGATCTTGATGTCGAACCTTTTCTTTTCTTTTTTTTTTTGCCACCGATCTCTCGGGCGACCCAATAGCGTTAACGGCTGTTGCCACCTTCTTTCAAGCTGCAGTCTTGGTTATTGAAGACATATTTGAATTTAGCGTCCCAAACAATGATTGCTAGTGGTCTTCTACTTCGCTGACAAGAATCTGTGCCTGAAAAG
>OMPJ01038785.1:0-47085 GCA_900312935.1 Carapus acus | reverse complement strand
TTCTGATGTTGGCATCAACTGGTATTGCCACATCTATCACCACCACTCTCTTGTGCTCTTTGTCCACCACCACAATGTCCGGTTGGTTAGCCAGGACCTGTTTGTCAGTCTGGATGCTGAAGTCCCACAGTACCTTGGCCCTGTTGTTCTCTACCACCTTCTGTGGTATGGCCCATCGAGACTTGGGTACTTCCAGTCCATACTGGGTACACATGTTTCTGTACACTATGCCAGCCACTTGGTTGTGCCTCTCCATGTACGCTTTGCCAGCTAGCATCTTACACCCTGCCACTATGTGCTGGACTGTCTCAGGGGCATCTTTGCACAGCCTGCACCTTGGGTCTGATCTACTGTGGTAGATCCTGGCCTCTATGGCTCTGGTGCTCAGGGCCTGTTCTTGTGCTGCCTTGATCAGTGCCTCTGTGCTGTCTGCCAGTTCAGCTTTTTCCAGACATTGGTAGGTCTTATTGATGTCAGCCACTTGCTCTATTTGGCGATGGTACATGCCATGTAGGGGTTTTTCCCTCCAGGTCGCCTGCTCCTCATCCTCTACACACTCATCGCGCCTCTGCTGTCTGAGACATTCGCTTAGCAGCTCATCTTTTGGGGCCATCTTCTTGATGTATTCTTGGATTTTCGATGTTTCATCTTGGACTGTGGCTTTGACACTCACAAGTCCTCGGCCTCCGTCTTTCCGCCTAGTGTACAGTCTCAGGGTGCTGGACCTGGGATGAAACCCTCCGTGCATCGTGAGGAGCTTTCTTGTCTTTATGTCTGTGGCCAGTTTATGATCCCCTGGCCAAAGGAGGAGATAGAAGCCACAGACATAAAAACAAGAAAGCTATATATAAATATATATATATATATACATATACATTATACATGTATGTAATGTATATATGTATATATGTATATATGTGTGTATGTAATGTATAATATACATTACACATCATACATTATACATTCAGTATTTTTTCATTTACCATTTCTTTATTATTACTTTTGTGTATGTAATATATTTACATACATTTATATATTTTTATTTGTGGGTGGACCTCTTTGATTTTGCCGTTTTGAAAGTAGCTTGCAAGTCATAAACTGGCCAAAGGAGTAGATAGAAGCCACAGACATAAAGACACGAAAGCTCCACATGATGTGCACAAAGCAGAAAGAGGGAGGCCGAGGACTAGTGAGTGTCAAAGACATAGTCGAAGATGAAACATCGAAATCCAAGAATACATCAAGAAGACGGCCCCAAAGGATGAGCTCCTTAGCGAATGTCTCAGCCAGCAGGGGCCCGATGAGTGTGTAGAAAATGAGGGGCAGGCAGCCTGGAAGGAAAAACCCCTACATGGCATGTACCACTGCCAAATCAAGGAAGTGGCTGACATTAATAAGGACGACCAATGGCTGGAAAACGCAGGACTGGCAGACAGCACAGAGATACTGCTCATGGCAGCACAAGAACAGGTCCTGAGCACCAGAGTCATATAGGCCAGGATCTACCATGGTACATCAGAACCAGGGTGCAGGCTGTACAAAGATGCCCCTGTAGACTGTGGACTGGAAGCACCAAAGTCCCGATGGGCCATGCCACAGAAGGTGGTGGGGAACAACAAGACCAAGGTACTGTGGGACTTCAACATCCAGACTGACAAACACGTCCTGGCTAATCAACTGGACATAATAGTGGTGGACAAAGAGCGCAAGAGGGCAGTTGTGATACATGTGGCAATACCAGTAGATGCCAACATCAGAAAGAGGGAGCTTGAAAAGTTTGAGAAATTCCAAGGGTTGAAAGAGCAGCTGGAGCGAATGTGGAAGGTAAAGGCCTGCATAGTCCGCAGGGCTGTAGGATCACTCGGAGAACCCCCAAACTGGAAGAGGAACAACATCGATCGCCTCAGTCCAGAAGAGCACAGTCCTACGTACAGCTATAATTCTGCGCACAACCCTCGAACTACCAAGCCTCTGGTAGAGGACCCAAGCTTGAGGTGAAAACCACCCTAGTAGGGGTGAGAGAGAACACTTTTCTGTTTGTGGCTTGTGTCTGTTTTCTCCTAATCTCAGTTACTTTGACCCGGATCTGTTAGCTACCACACAGGTCCATTCGTGTCCTAATAAAATTCAAAAAATAAAATTCAACAGCTCAGTGGCATGTATTGGATAATGGTCGAGTTCATACAGTAGTGACACCTCGACAGCATTCCCCGCTCATATTAATACACTCACATAATGAGCTCAATCCCCAGCACATCACAGCATACAGATAAACCTTTGGATTGTTGGGAAAGAGGGGGGTGGGCAGACTAATAACCGCAGCAAAGCACTTTGAAATATTAATGATCATCATAAACCATCTCCCACCTCTCTATGTGTAGGTCCTATGTTAGCATGCTAATCCAGACCCTGCTCAGACATGCTCTTTCATTCTTTTGAATGCCAGACAGCAGTATGCACTGGTGGCCATGGAAACAAGAAATTGCAAGTGTGCGCATATGTCAGAAGAAAAAGCTTGATTGCCGGTTGTGCTGAGGGCTTTGCGTCTTACTTTATGCTTTCAATGCGACTTGCAAGGGAGTCCAACTTTTCATGAAATGAGAGGGATCTTTACGGTGTGATGAAATCATGCAGGGTTTAGGTGCTAAATGGTCTCAGCAAACTGATTATCTGCACCATTTCAATGTCACGCATGAGCAGGAAGTGTCAAACTTGAGATCGAAAAAAAAAAAAGGAAAATCCGTTCCTATCGGCTCAATAATCGCAAAACTAAGTTGTTAAGTATTGAAATGGTTTCCAGTAGGGCTGGGCAAAAAAATCGATTTAATCGATTTATCGAATTTGTGGCTATAAACGATATTTATTTTGCGAATTCGAGTTTTTCAACATTTTTCGTGTTCCGTTTCTTGTGGGTTTCCGTAGCACAATGTGAGCCAGCCCCCTCCCACGTGCAACACAATTACAAACAACATGGCAGCGGCAACATGTAAACAAGAGTTACTTTCAAAGAAAGGAACAACTAATTCAATCATTTGGAACTGGTTCGGCTTTGATGCAACAGACGAAGCCCAGCTGTAAAATATGTTTAAAGGCTGTTGCTACCCGAAGCAGCAGTACAACTAATCTGTTCCAGCACCTGAAGAATAAAGAGAATGGGAGAAGTGTAACCAGCTACGAAACGAAGCGTAGCGCTGCCTCACCTGTACACTGCCACTCGGCAAAAGATCCGCGCTGAGCTGGAGGAGGTGGCGTTTTACTCTGCCACCACGGACATGTGGTCCAGCCGGACGATGCAGCCGTAGGAGTCTGGCAGTACATTATATCAAGCTTGAAATTGCTGAATGACAGAGCCTCATTTGCTTCTCATTTTGGATTGTTTATATGCATTTTTACTCTGAGGACAACCACAGCAATAAAGTTGCACTTTGACAATATGTCAGATGTAGCAACAGCCTTTAAACATATTTTACAGCGAGGCTTCGTCTGTTGTTCGTCTGATGCATCGAAACCGACCAAGTTCCAAATGATTGAATTAGTTGTTTGTAATTGTGTTGCGCATGGGAGGGGGCTGGCTCACATTGCGCTACGGAAACCCACAAGAAACGGAACACGAAAAATGTCGAAAAACTCGAATTTGCAAAATAAAAATAGTTTTTAGCTACAAATTCGATAAATCGATTAAATCTATTTTTTGCCCAGCTCTAGTGCCTAGGTGTTAATCTGAACAATAAACTGAACTGGACTGCCCCCGTCACAGCACTGCATCAGAGGGACCAAAGCAGACCATCTACTCAGGAGACTCGGGAGGTCTTTTAGAGTACTGGGGGCACTCTGAAAGACTTTGGCACTAAGGTGACACCAGCCATCTTCTGTTCAACGCTGGGGTGATTAAATCATGTCACACACGCACACACATGCCTGTGTGAGTGGCATGCAGATCACTCTCCACATTCCACTGTTCCAGGTCTTTATATGCTGCAGTTCACTTAACTTCTTGCGGAATATGAGGAAGGCAAAGAAAGTAAGAGAGGATGCTGTTATTGATAGGATAGGATGGCAGGTTGCAAGTAAACCACTCAAACACAATGCTGGAGAAATAGCAAAGGCGGTTTTGCCGATTGGGACAGCAGAAAAAGGGCAACACCAAGGGAAATATCAGGAAACCAAAACTCCCCTTGAAATGTGTAGCATCACATTGTGTTTGCATCAAAGTATGCACATATAACAGCTGAGTGAGTAACAGTTTCTGAATGAGGAAAAGCCAATGGAGAAGCCGAGGGTTTCATAGGGAATCCCTCACACTGAAAATACATGCTGTGCTACAAAGTGACAACACCGTTGAGATGAGTCAAGGAGAGGAGCTCTGTGACAGCAGGCGTGTCTTTGTTGAGGAAGGTAGGGGACGGCAGTTTGAAAGTGAGACCGTGAGATGACTTTGATGGAAAGGGGGAGAAGCAGAGCAGAGTGGTGGAGAGAAGGAGAAGTATAAAAAGGGGAGGCAATATAGGACATGATCCCGGGATGATGTGATCAACACACACACACACACACACACACACACACACACACACATATAAAGAGCAAACAGGAGAGAAGCAGCAGGTGAGGCTGTATTCCCACACAGATAGAATATCACACATCCGCAGTAAGAAAAGCAGACTAAGCTACATGCACACACCCACACGCACATCCACGCAGTGTGTGTATGTGTGTGTGTGTGCTCACACTTATGAGAACACACACACATAGATTCCAGGTGCAGGTGATGTGTGTGATAAACATAAGCTGAGGTGCTAATTTGTAATCAGCACCCAGCATTCCCACCCTCTTCTCAGAAATGCTGTCTTGGCAAACTCCATCAGTCACCAAATGTCTTATCATTCAGTACATCTGACACATCTACAAGCTGGCCCGATCCAAAACTCTGAGCCTGTTTCTGGGATGGAATCAAACACTGACCCAAATTTCAAGAATTGGCTCTCCCAGATTGCATCTGAATTTAATTGCAGAATGTCTTTGGACACAAGTGGGCGGTGATCGGTGCAGCATGCTTGCTAATGAATCCACCCAAGGCTGAGAATAATGGCCTCGAAAAGCCTGCAGTTTCTTACTGTCAGCCACACTAGGCTTCTTCTAGCACAAACGTGCAAAAAAAACAAGGGTTTCTTTGATCTCAGGAGCTGTTTATTTCAACTCATTTCCAAGCAAAATGACTAGCAGGCTTTGCCTCAACTCAACACAAACTAATTCTCTCTCGACACTCTCGCTTGCCCACGTCATTTCGACAGTGATAGAAACAGAAACTGCAACTAACCGCACACAACATTGGGATATCGATTATACACATGTACTGTATACAAGAGCAGTGTTTTCCAACCGGTGTGCCGCGGCACGAGAAGTCGTTAGGTGTGCCACGGACATAGTAGTCACGTGCCGCCCCCCCCCAACAACTCGCGGTCGAGCGAATATTTTGTCGATCGCCCGCCCCCACTTGACAACGGCCGAGCAAAAATATTGTCGATCGCACCCCAACCCCTCCTCGTCGACAACTCGAAGCAGAGCGAAAAACCCAGTTGGGAAACACTGTATTAGAAGATAAATTTCAGCAGGAGTCATTTCACATCTAATATTTTATCATATATCTTATGAGGGGGACACCTCAAGGTGATTATCAGCCAACAATGACCGACAACAAGGACATTATCCCGCTTATTGCACGGCTTAAAACATAACACCAAGGCTGCTTGCATTTTTCTGCAATAGTGTAGGCTACTTTCGTCTGCGCAAGAAAATAGTGCCGTAACGGCTACAGGTACTCTGCTGACTGTAAGTCAAATGAGTGGATAAAACAGGGGCTCATCGGCCTACTTAAGAGTCAGTATTGGCATTCAACTCTTAATTTCCATTAAAGATAGAGTTGGACAAGGCGAATGGGACATCTTTGGGAACTTCGAAGATAGGTGCTTCGGTCATTTCCACCGACATGTGTATGTAGCCGCGGCTTGAAGCACACGTATCATACTTACCCACGCATCGAAAGTTTCATACTTCCCAAATACGTTGAAAATAATTTTAAATTGCTCATGTTTGTTCTGTGAAGAAGCATGACACGGGTAACGGTACGTAAACAATCCAGAGCGGAACTAAATGCGGTAATGCGGATAGACATGAGTTCAGCAGGTTCAACTCTGAGTCTTTGATTTCCGAGCGGTCCGTTATTGATAGTCGAGCTGTCAATATACGAAAATGATGGCTGCTCACGTGACCAATAGCGGCCAATCGGAACCGAGCATTCACACAAGCCGTGTAATAAGCCGTGTAAAACTAACACCTAGGTGACACACTGGCGTGAAAAAAGCCAGCCATGTTTGGCAGACAGGAAGTTAGGGGCTCAGGAGCACTTCCAGGTCACCCTGATGTTGAAGTGAATGGAGAGCGAGGTCTCTCGACTGCCAATTGAAGAATGGGACGAGGGATGAATAATGCATCACGGTCGTATGCAAATGTATTAATCTTATTATCCCTAAAAGCCTGTAAGCAGCTGTGGATCGACCTCGGTTTGAAATCGCCTACAACTCCAGACAGACGAGGGGGAACTGCTTCATTAGTTGCCACTGCTAAGATATGGCTGTTAAATAGTCTCAGTAGTTTTTAGTACGATTAATCTCCATTATGAAAGCAGATAATTCTGACCTGACTCTGCCGGGAGAAAGTCATTGTGAATATGGAGCGCGACAACAGGATTCTATTGAGTCCAATCTCACCTTTGTGGTGAACAGACAGAGAGAAAGAGAATGGAAGAGGAGAAAGAAAGGTAAAACGAAGAAAACATGATAGACCAAGATTGCAAACACAGCAGGCTCTCACACATCAATTAATCTGAAAGGCTGAGACACAACAAAACTAACCACATATTACTTGTCGCGGTCGTGTCGCGGCAGAGGACGTTTTTATGGTTCCCAATGTTTCCAAAACCTTTCAGTGTATCATGATATTGAAATCAATTATCATCCAATTATGAAGGATTGCAGCCCATTTGTGGCTCATTGTTCTTCCTTGTGTTCAGAAACAACTGTGTCTACCTAAACGTCCATACAATTGTTGCAGAAAAAATAAAGCATCAAGCTTGTTCCTGTCCAAAAAACTGACAGGAGAAAAACATTTCGTCCATGCTGAATCCTTCCACACCACATAATCACAATGTGAATCAATGATCATTTGGCAAGATCACACCTTAAATGCACCAAGGTTCTCAGATGTTTTGTTTTGTTTTGTTTTGTTTTGTTGATGTGAGGTATCACTGATTTTGTTTCTAACGAAATAACTCTGGTTTTACCTCTAGATGCCTCTGAACCCACAATTTCTGCAACCATTATCACAGAAACCGAGCCTGTATGGACTGTTGGTATTAGCAAACTGCAAGGCTGTTGAATTCATGCCTATTCCAAAGTGTTCATGATGCAGTTATAGTATGTTTGTCCAGAGGGAGAGGAAAATCGAACAGACAAAAGGAAATGTGTTCCGTCTTTTCGACTTAATTCAGGCTGACCTGATTTCCCATTTCCTGCTGACCTTAAGTTCTAAGCAATAATTCATATGCTTCCTCTGTACAATGTGCTGTGCTTCATCCTTTGCATCTTGGTGTTGTGAGGGAGAGTGACTTAACCTTTTGCACTGGGAGAATTCTAAAGAAATTTGTTTTATCTTAAGACCACCACCACTGCACTTAACCATGCAAGAACTCTGTGGCAGCATTAACACCATCTTACTCATTGTCCTATATCTGTGAAAAAATGTAAATGGATAATCAAGGGGCCATGTCTGGGTATTTAATGGTGAGAAAAATAATGAGAAAACATGAGGATGAGATATGCAGCACATCTATTGGGTCCAGATGAGGCACCATGCCTGATGAAGAGTTTGATGCCTGTGAATCACAGCAGATAAGTGATCACATCAGGCACTGAACAGGAAAAGATAAATGTATAAATGTGGCGAGATTTGCTCTAAACATAAGGCTCACTGGTATAATTTAAAAGGATCAAACCATATGCAACTTTCATTTCTTCATGCTTAAGCAAAACTCAAGTTAGATGCATGATGTGTCATGGTTTTGTAAGCCTCAGAGGATAAATGTGAGCACAAACAGTCTCATTAATCAGCATATATGCGGAATGGGAACAAGACATAATTTATGCATCGAGGGGCAAAAAAAGATTAAAATTCATTTGACATAGCTTGGGCCAGCATTACTCCATACTTCATTTTACTTGTAAATCAAGGGCTTTTAACCCAAACTCAGCTAGAGAGTTCAGAACCTAAAGCACAGGGATGAATTTGAGAGTTTTCCAATGTTAAATATATTCAGCTATGTCAATTGATGGCTACGGGTGGGAATGTAGGGCATCTAGAAGGAGCTGCAGAATGGTGTTGTTTACATTGCGGAATCACAGTGACCTTCCAAGTGACTGTTGTGTGTGTGAAAAAGATTGAGTAAGGTGCTAACGTGTTTCTCACTTGCACATACAGCAGATTGTATACCTAAACATGGTAACAATACTGCTGCAAACCTGCTGACTATGTGAAAAGAAGGGACACATTCACACTAGAGTGTGCAAAGGACACATAGTCTGAAAGGTCCTGCACATACATTAAGGTTAGCAAAGGTCAAATTAACACTTCCTCTGCACTGTGGCAGATCGAGCCTTGACACTACCTGCGTAGGAATGGAACAACCTTGTTTGAACATCACGCCACCTTCACACAATATGTTGATAAAGCCTTGGTTTCGAGAGACAGTAGACACCCATAGGCAATTGGTTTTGTGCTCTTAATTATCAGCAATTATCTCTGAGGTGACTAATACTATTAACTCTGGGAGCCGCCCATTAATTACTGTCCGACTCCAGGGGCTGCGCCCAGTCTGTTTTTGTTTTCCACACCTGCTCATGAAACCCATTCTGTTTCATCTCGTATCTTCATCTGTATGTCAATCAATATATCAAATGTATGCAAAGTCTGTTAATCTGTGACCCAAGAGAGCATTTAATCCACCGCACTCGTGCACCACCTATTTGTCTGGTGGGACTAAAAAGCGAAGTGACCTTCAGTCATTACGAATGACTTCGCTGACAAATTAAGAAGGTTGTCTAGGCTGTTATTAGGTTTTTGTGTTAAGAGGCTGGAATTCCCTTTTTGGACAATTTCACTTGACTTAGACATGCCATTGGCATCTCGTCTAAATTAAGCGACTCCATTTACACTTTGGTGTGACAGCTTGAGGTCAGTCAATAGCATCCACTGTCACATTGCATCACATCATCAGCCGCGTGCGGCCAAAGTCAACAATGTTACGCAAAGGGGGGCGCTTCCTGTTTATAATTTCCCCTCCGAATCATAGCAGACAGCTATTTGGCACCATGCCTCACAGACAGCCCTTTAACTGGGGTAAAAAGGCAGCTGCATATACTGTATACTGACGATTAAGAGATGAGGGCCGTTCCAAATGTATGAGGACAAAGTGGATATAGGAAGGAGTGAATGCCACTCATCTTCATCCTTTATCATCAGACTTACATTCTCTCTCACTTTGAGGAGAGCAATCATTGGCCAATTACTCACAATGGTCTGCATCAAGTCCAACTAACTTCAAAAATGTATGTGACACAGGTGTCCTTCCTATTCGCAGGTAGAGCAGGAGGTAGCTGTTGACAAATATGAGATATGGAGGAGGGTATAATAGAAGGGCTTCCTTCACAGTCTGGCCTAGAGGGAACCGAAGGAAAGATCACTGCCCAAAGCCTCAGACATAGACAGATCCGGTGTGGTTAATATATATGTGTGAGTCTGTGCTTGTGTGTTTTCATGTGTTTCTGTGTGGAAGAGTTTCTGTCTTTTATTGCACTTTAATTGGCATATTCAAACCACATGCAGTCTGGCAACTCCATGAGACAACAGTGCTGGAAAATCAACACAGAAAATCCTCGTTTTCACCTTGAAACATGTTCATACCATGGCACAGCACTCAGCTCTAACAAAAATAAACATTTCATTTGCAAAAACTATGTTTTCTAGATAAGCCCTTGCATTGTCACTGCATCACAGAAACATCTGTATACCAAATTACTCTGTACACCACACACTGCTAGGTTGGCAGACGCACACAGTGATGTGTTTGGGTTGAAACTGGGTTTTGATGGTTCGACTGCAACAACTGGCCTAATAAATGATCATGAGCTGCATGATAACTGTCACATTGCTGTGACTCTTAGAACTTAAGTAAATAATACCAAAGATCATGACACCATCTCTCAGAGTGTGAGGAACCATTGTTACATCGAATCCCCAAGATGGAGCAGCAACACAAGCAGGACCTGTTACCATAGCCATACCAGGACCTGGTGCCATTACCACATGTGAAAAAAAGGAAAAATTCAACAGATTACTGGAAAAACTTTCCCTGCTTCGCTCCGTCACCTCCTACGCTGTTGGACTCCAGCACCTCTTTAAAAGCAGGAGGGAGAGAAAGCTGTCACTCTGGATTTAGCCTACTTTCCAACATAACCATTAATTCCAAAGCAGATGGCAAAAAATAAAAAAATAAGGATATAGGCAGGGGGAGGGCTCAGATGCTAAATAACAGAGTCAGAATAGGAGAGGGAAGTGGGACCGGGAAAGGCGGTGACCTGTGAAGGTAGCGACGGCAGTTATTTTAAGGCGGATTATAGACTTATCACTCAGGGAATTATTAGATGTTAACATTCAGGTTAGCAGAATCGAAGGACGCTACCATGGCACATATCCCAGAGGTTTCTGTACTCCACCCCGAAAACGTTATCGATCTGTGTATCTTCACTTCCCTTGTAGGCACTTATCATGTAAGCCCGTCTGGGAAGGGGGTGGGGGATTTAAAAGGAGAGAAGCAAGGGAAGCGAATCAAAGATTCAACCATCAAAATCACCCCCTTGAGGAAGCAGCTCCCTACCACGATGTAAGCATTTTTCGCAGCTAAAGTGAGGCTGCCATAATGCATCGACCTTGCAGCCTCACACAGATCTGATGAAGCGATTAGAGATCTGGCAAACAGTCCATGTGTAATTAATTACCACAGTGACTTGTTGTAACAAAATTACAGCCCTAATTGGTTAAATGGTATCACAAACAACTAATCCTGAAGGACAGCCATTAATCAAGGAATCATGCATCATAGGAAGTCTCCTTGAGGCATTGTTTTTGAACATTGCAGGAGTAAGGTAGTACTGGCATCCACATTGCCAGATCATGGCCATAACACCCACCTGGGAATTTTCGCATGTAGGCACCGCCCATATTTACAGCCACCCGTGGACTCCAGGGCATTCACGTCTGGATATCCTGAGCATGTGTGTTGTGCATGAATTATCTTGTCCATAAGATCTTGTATAGACAGAGGAGAGTGAAAAGTCAGGAGAAAATGGGGGTATATGGAAAAAAGAGGAAGCACCTTGGTGGTTGTCTCCAGCTCAGTTGAGCCAAGTGCCCTCTAAGAAATTTCTGAAGCCTGGGAAATGACATCATCATATCAGGGTTAGTGTGACCCATCAGGACACCAAAGTGGATTAAATGCTGATGAACAATAATCCCTGACACACATTTTGTCAAGTAGAATGGAGAACAATTCCACAGCTGTTGCTGGTTCACATCTCATTCACCCAAACTGCAACCAGCTCCAAATCAAACAAGATCTTTGAGGCATAGTGCAGTATTCATCCCTCACACAATAAGCAATCCCACACGGGCCATCTCTTTGGCCTGGTTTCAGGAATTGCTCATTTCAAAAATAAGATGGCACTATAAAAATTAAACTAAACTAAAAACATTCCGCAATTGTACGACATATGAATTTGTGCATCTGTTAACCCTGGTATGACACATTATGATTGACTTCATCTTATTTCTTTATTTTTTCAGTGCATCTGTGAAATGAGAAGTTGTCCATTGACGACTACAGCTCCCATTTCGATACATCTCGTACTTTGCAGATCTAATAATGCTAATACTTGTCATATATATAAATTATATCTGCATCTATTTGATCAACAGGTAACTGGATTAGCTAAAATAAGATTTAGTGAATCTAGTAATTAAATAATATGATACCATTTGATTATTTCATAAATATACAGTACATATATGATCATATGTCGAATTATCCATCAATTAACTGAATATTTACCGAATTATCCATTTCTGTTTGTCCCTTTCAAAGAGTGATAAGTGATCAGATCAGTACCCCCCTATTTCTGTTCGATGAAGACTCTGATGACAAAATGCTTCTTGATGTTTGTGATTGTGTTGTCACCCTCATGTCATCATTGGTGTTTGTTCAAGTAGCAGTGTGCTCATTCTTCTTTGGAGCCCTAAACAGAGAACACATTGAATCCCCACAGCCCTGAGATATGCTGCATAAGGACAATCTGTTGACATAGTTTCAGTTATTTGTTTCTACTTAAAATCTGTTTGCTTTCCACACTTGTGTGACTGTGGCGATGTCTCAACATCTGAGGTCATACTATTGTGATGAAAAACAAGGACAGACTTAACATGGTTAATCAGGCCCAGGGTTGCAGAGCTACATTTGTCCCTTGAGGCAGTTCCATAAATGCACAAACCAATCAAACCGCCTGCCCAGGGTTTAGCGCACAACCCATGAGCACAGACGCCAGAGCTACATTGACATATCACACACACGACACAAAATGAAAAGCCAGGCGGTCAACACACGCTTCTGAAAATTAAAAAGGTTCCACGGTAACATTGTTCCTCAGCCTATGACAGATGGATGCTGGCTTTGTGCATCATCACCTGGATGGAGCAATCTTTTCTATCAGCGTCACCGCATACACATTAGATGTCACAGAGCCAGCTCGGGAGGAAAGTAATTATTTGGTTGCCGTTCTGACAGAGTGGGAGTATTGAGATTCTGACACTATTTCGACATGGACTCGGCTCACTCTGTTACGCGCACCGAGACTGGCAGAGTAATGGAATATTTGCTCGGCATGAGCTCACAGGAGCTCAAACATGGCTGCACAAGCCAACTGTTCTTGTGTCTTTTTTGAGAATGAGTGGGTGAGGAGGGCAAATAAATGTAAAAAAAAAGTACACAAACAATGTGATCTGGTGTCACAGTTTATTACCAAAACCTGATGGCGGGGCAATGACGCAGATGTTTGGACCCAATTATGTTAGATTCGACAAATACTATATTGTGTAGTATGGAGTTTCTAGAACACAATTGTTCAATGCCTGCATGATTTGGATACTTTAAGACAGGGGTCACCAAAGTGGTGCCCGCGGGCACCAGGTAGCCCTCAAGGACCTATGGAGTAGCCCTCATTGCCTAGTCTAAGACTAGCAACAATCTTTAAGGAATCTTCATTGAGAGTTTATTTTTGAATTATTGTCTCTGAGTGAATTATGATGGTTCATAAATACTGTGTAGAGCTATACATAAGTTGAAAGTGAGGGTTAGGGTTAGGGTTATCAACCTCTGAAAAAATGAGGAAATTCGTCACAAGTAGCCCTTTGTGTCACTCAGGGTACTATAAGTAGCTCACAGTGCCAAAAATGTTGATGACCCCTGCTTTAAGATTACTTTCCAAACCTTTCTTGTTAATAAAAATAAGTGACCCAAACATACACCCACACA
Source organism: Carapus acus (assembly GCA_900312935.1). NCBI lineage: Eukaryota > Metazoa > Chordata > Actinopteri > Ophidiiformes > Carapidae > Carapus > Carapus acus. The sequence goes on along the minus strand of OMPJ01038785.1, from coordinate 33,395 downwards.
TACACATGTGCCGACACAGTCAGAGTCACACGATAAAGATTGAAATATTACAAAATTACCATAAGCACAACCAAAGTAGGTCCAACCTGACAAAAATCTGCAGGATATCTATCACAGGAAGTTGGAGGGATGCTGTGAAGAGATTGAGGTCCCGCCTCCGGTTCAAGGAGCAAAGGGGAATCACAGGTGGGGAACAAGGAACGTGCACCAGACCGTACATTTTTGTTTAGTCACAATGAGAAAAGAGAAAAACAAAGAATTCTGTTTATGAACTGAAGTTTGATGTGGTTCAACTACTACATTTTGTGAAATGAGTCAGGAGAGATATCCAACACCATCATAATTGGAATATCAACTTACACGTGAGTCAATTAAATTCTCGTCTGAGGAGGCCCAAAGTTGAGTGAGAAGATCTGACATGACATGCGGGTATGTTTGTTTTTCCTCTCACAGCCACTCCAGTCCACACCCACACACACACCCATACTGCCCGTCCCAATATCATCAGGCCTCCTTTGGTATTGCCCCGGGTGAAATTTGTTTATGTCAATGGCACTGTGGTTGAAAATAAAAGTCAAATGTGTTGCACTTTGTCTTTCCAGGAGTTCCCTCTTATATTTTGCCTCAAGTTTTGTTTTTATGTCCATTAAAATACAAGAAGGGGTTATTTGAGTGATGCTGAATTCATGTCTCACCTAAATTACCATTATAATATTAAATACAGATGACAGGTAAAAGCTGGTACCAAAGGTAGGGTCTGACGGCATCTAAATATATCAGAGTTGGGGTGTTGGAAATTCATTATTTGGGTTTTGGGTGATACATATTTGGGGTTTTTTGCTTTTTGCTTTTTTGCACCCACAGATAAAGTTATTTGTGTGTTTCTTTGGACTTTTTAAGACTCGCTAGGAGGCTCATGTTTGCTGGCTGGCCAAGTTTGCAAGCCATCCGCTAGCAGGCAAAGCCAACTGGAAAGAAATCAAAGAATGTGCAAGCTGTGTTAACTGGAAACACCTCCAAAATCATACAGTGTAATTCATTGGTTTAATTTACGAGAGGATGTCAAAACTTTCCGTGCCTTTCAGCTCACTTACATGTCAGAATACTTACCAGTAACAAAAAGATAACATCTTACCTCTTCAGAAAACGTCACGAGAACAACTCTTCAAAGCTTTAATCTATTACTCATAATTGAACATTATACTGAAAACTAAATAAATCAATTTGAAATATGTTATTATTCAGAGGGAGCATAATACAATTAGTTCGCTCCTCTCAAAGGGAGGTTTATGTCCCAAGTTTGCAAAGTCAAGGGAATTCCTGTCTGAGCACAGTCTTCAAAGTTGATGCCCATGTAGAGATTTACTGCCACCAGGTTAGAATTGGAAATGCTGACAAGTTCTCTCTCTTAATAATACTCTTTGGTGTAAAATTCTGAACAAAATGGTCCAGAGATCCGATGAATGGAAGAGCATTGTAGAACAAGGCAAAGTGAATGGCAGCGAGCGCTGAACAGTTACACGAGTTAAAGTTACTACCATTGCAAAGAAGCAGAGGTTTCCTTCAATCCTGTGTCATCACATTTTCACTGGTGCGTGCTAACTGCAGGGTGGAAAAGTGTGGACTGAAGCGGCTTCAGTAATGACTAGACTGATGATAATGAAGACATAGGCTACTGTCCATCCTTCCATCACGTAGCAGGGAGCGAGTGAATTTCCTCTCTATATTGTCCACACAAAAAAGAAACGAAACAGGAAATCTCATTAAGCAATGTGTACTATTGAAATGTGTTTATGCTTGTGTGTTTGGGGTAACTCGCAGAGTGTAATTTGTGGCTCAAGGCAACACAATTTGCTGATTTCTATAAATTGAGGCGTTCACTAATAAGTCCTTTCAGGCTTGAGGAAAAGCATATTGTGGACCCATGTGAACCCTTTTAAGTCAATTCCTTAAAACACTAACATCAAAACCCACAATGACACGAGCATGCCTGTAATTTTGCTCTTTTCATGCCGTCAAATTCCTGGATCGTTTTAAGTTAAATAAGGTCCATCCATCCTCTGACAGTCTGACAAAAACTGGTCTCGTCATTGACTGCGGCTGCTATTCCACAAAGCACCACACTATCATCCATACACCACTGCTCACAGCCTTATGTTTGTCAGCTACAGTCATTCTGATGAACCCTCAATCACCGCTTGCACCCCCTCACAGCTGTCAACACATCTCAGTCCCTCTCCTCTTTCCTTTCCTTCACAGATCAGAATAAGTATGTTCATCATAAATATCACAAATATCTGCAATTTTGGATGGTACTCCAGGGTACAATGTGTATGTGCCATGAGCAAAGTAAAAACAGCATGGTGGCAGTGTTTACTGAGGAAATTACACACAGTGCTACTGTAAACCATGGGAAATTATTCAATTACGGTACACTTTCATTGTGACATAGGTTTGCCTGGAAATTATTCTTAACAGCAGTTGGGAATAGCAGGAGGAAAATGGGAGAACAAGCAAAGACAGAGGTCTGAAACATGTAGGAGAACAGCTCCTGAAGAGTTAAGGTGGCCTGAATCAGTGGAAGGCACGACTAAGAATGAGATGATGAATGGATGAGATGGAAAAGAGAGGCTGTGAGAAGGAGCAAAGGTGGGCTGGGGGCGGCAGTTCATAGGTGAAATTTGCCTTGCTTGACAAGAACAGACCACAGATCACCAATGTGCAAATTTTCTGGGGTTTTAAGAATACTTTCCGGTCTTCTAAATCACTGAAGTATTAGCTGACAGAGCCTTGAGAGGATGGAGTGGATATGCGCCCCACGAAAAAAAAAAAAAAAATTGATTACCGGTATATAAAAGATGTCAGTGAAGTCACTCCTTAGATTCCCTGTCTCAGAATGTAATCATTTTATCAATATGGAATCTTTTAAAATCACTTGATTGATGTGTCAAATGTGATGTGACTGATGCGTTTTCAAGAATGCCAAGATGGATAGTCACAACAGAGACGCAGCTGAAACATCATTCATTTCACTTGAAATCCCAATTACAGACCCCAAGCGAGCGAGACAGAGAGAGACAGTGTGAGTGAGAGAGAGAGAGAGAGAGCGTAAGAGACAGAGAAAGAGAGAGACACTTTGTGGTTGAGTCGTACCAACTGACCACTGCAGAGGCTCACAACATACTGGGGCTGTCTAGGACATCAATTCAGCCCAAGCAGAGGACAGTTACACTAGTGTGCAAAAACACAACATCTGAGTTACAAGGTATTAATTGTATCCTTGAGCATACAAAGGTGGTAAAATGTTGTTCGGGAGTAGTCAGCATTTAATAAAGGAGCTGGCGATGCAGTGTGACGTGACCGCAGGAGCTCAGTGAGGGTGAAGAAATGTTGCCTATATTCATTGCACTCTCTCATGGCTATCGCCTAAATATGTGGTTGGAGCCAAGCTTATTAACAAACAGGCTCTCAGCGATATCAGCACTACTTATCAGCCCGTCAAACTGTAAAGGGAAGATAAATCTAGGCAATTAAAATTCACATTGCCACGCACACTGTAATAACTCCCTCTTTCAGCAAGTCTTCTCCTCTGTGTGTGGTAGCTGCATCCCTTCGCATCAGAGTAGAGGGCAAAACAAGTGCACATCTCATGCCAAACCACTTCTTGGAACCAAAAATTTTTATAGCAAATGCAGTTGAGTCTGTTTTTTTTTTTACTTAATCTATTCTTACTCCCTCCTGCATTCCCCACTGCTGATAACTTCATTACTTGTGCCACCAGCCCACAGTGTTTTTCTGTGCTACTGACGTGTAAGATGAAAAGCTGACTGTATTGTTTCTGTTAGATTAGATGTGTGTCATATGACAAATATTTGGATGCAATTTCCAATGAGCAAAGCCAGAGCCATCTCAATATCGAAGATAGTATGTAGCAACAAATGACCACAACCTCCTGCAGGATTAATGATTTTCTTTGCATCATTGTATTTCATCATTCATCATTGCAAATGGATTCACACAGTCAACACTGGCAGGTAAGCCGCTGAAACTGTGAGGGGATGAGAAAAATTTGAGGATTTTTCTTTTTTTTCCGAGAAAATGTCAATTTAGAATCTTAAAACTGGGGGATTGAGAGACAAAAGACATACAGAGCAAAGGGAAGTGTCAGGAGTAGTGGCACACACACAAAAAAAGAAGAGGAATGACAATGTTAGAAACAATGAGAGGATGTTTTGGCTGCTGCAGTGGAGCGGGTGTGTCTCATTTTTCAAAAAGAGCTGCACCCCACCCCAAACTTGGTGGACATCTGCACTCATTATCAACTTGCCTCATGGTGGCGCTAGAACAAGAGTAGCTAAATTGTGCTCTTTACCACAGCAGTGGATATGGTAAAACTAGCATCTGTCAGTGTGCAATCTCAACCCAGCGTGTAAGAACAGTTGGTTCATTTACATGATTGTGTTTTCTTGTTCTTGTTATGATAGCCAGCATCCAGTTGTGCTGTTAAAACAACCGCCTCCAGCGAATGCTCCATGTAGGACACTTGCACCTCTGTAGTTTTGCTTTGGCCACGGGAATACAGCCAGCTGGGGAGTAATCATTGAAATAAGATGTAGGGTAGCTGTGCACTGGAGGCAATATTACTGCAATACCTTCTGCTTCCTCCTGTCACCTTTGCATGGTTGCACGGCGGGTGAAATGGGGACGAGATGGCAAGAAATTACTTGCCAATGAGCAGCAGGGAGCTGCACTCAAGTGGGTCTCCTTGTGTATCTATGTGTGATACGATAGGACGAGTGCATTCATGTTCTAGTCAAGGGGTGACAAGAGCAAAGATGACAGACTAGCTCAAGCACAAAGGAGACATAGGCTCTCACCTGAGATTCATATACACACACATACACACACTCTTGTGCCGTCACAGTTGCAACATTTCACTCCACAACAAGTGAGCATAAATGACTCCAACATTGACTGTTATGATTGTGGGGTAGTTGATCTAGGCACTAGGAAAATCCTTACCAAACGTTCAATCAATTATTTCTCTGTCGATTAACTCCTCCATTCATCTTGAACTCTTAACTCTGCAGTGGATATTGAACGGATATTGAAAACTCCTCTGCAATACATTTCTACCAGGGGCAGTGGTAACAGTGTACCTATTCAAGTCAGCTGTCAATGGAAACACGTTGTAGCCTTGAGCAACTTTTGGTATTGACATTGGGTGGGAATCAGCATTAGAGCCTGATAAAAGTCAAAGAAAGTTGACAAATGTTTGTATTTAGATGTAATTAGAAGCCCGATATTGGCATAAAAATGTAATATCGGTATCGGATTTTTTGGCTTTAAAACCGATAAAATAAAAACCGATAAAAATAAAGTAATGCTTGCGTTACACTGAAATAGTGCCTATGCTCTCCTGAAGCGTTTACCGGCGCATATATCGGTATCGGCTGTTATCGGTATCGGTAAATTGAGAGCTGGACAATATTGGCATATCGGAAATCGGCAAAAAAGCCAATACCGGACATCCCTAATCATAATACATGTCAACTAAAACATGAAGACATACAAAGGTGACAATACCTTTGTTAAAATACCTGAAAAACCAAATGAAAAAGTTAGCAGGATGTGAGCCCAGGAAGATGTGATAAACACACACACACACACACACACACACACACACAGCAGTTGTGGTGAGAAACATCCTCCTCCTGGGCTTATAGGTCGAGATACGCTACTAACACTTCCATTCAGTCCTCACAGAAGGGATTTAAATAAAAAGCAACTAAAAAGCTTATCCAGGACTGAGACAATTAAGCCAAGCCACTTTCTGACCAAGTGTGACAGTGTATGCGGACACACTCACTCACACACACTCACACACACCACACAGGCAGATAACGTCGGCCGTTGTCTGCTGGATTTTCATGTGGCTTTTTTTATTCCTTCCCAAGATCGTTGGAGGGAAAAACTTTGATCTTTGATCCATAAAAATCGTGTGGCCTTTCCCCACCACAACTCCTGCCTCTCCCCTCCCCATCATTGCATTCTGACCTTCCTGCAGCTCCACACCACACCCATTCATGCTGAATAATAATACTAACATCTCACTACCAGCAATCAGTTAATCCAACACACTGTGGCGACTGTGCTCAGATAAAGCACAAAAATAGATAAGCATTGGGGTGATAACCTCACTCTCACACAGACACGTGCAGACTCTAAAAAATGCAAAGAGCCTGGCAACAGGACAACACCAGGCTGACAGAGTCCATGTGAGGCAGGAGATATGAGGATAATGGAGTCTCTGAGGAGCATCAGAAAGCTGCGATAATAGAGTGGCTTTTCATCTGCTGGAGGGAGGAAAGAACCAGACAGCTCTGTGTGACTGAGCAGCGCAGCGAGCCACACCCTGGCACGGGAGCATGCAAAAGAAAGAGGGATAGATAAAAAGAGAGTAAGCAAGGACGGGAGAGATCCCTCATTTTTCACAATGGCTCTAGTTTGGCGATGAATGTCCACATAATTTGCTGCTATCCATCCCTCTAATGGTGCTACTCTCTTATTTAAAACACTGTGTAAACGTACAGTAATTACGTTCACTCCGCTAGTCTAGGCATTTTGCATTTTGTATTGCACACATCATTGAGTCACAATGTAGCCTCAAGTATGTTTGGATATGATGACAAGTTACAATCTCGTATAAAAGTGAAGACAAAAATTGAAATGGATAAAAATATGAGCCAAAATCTGAGTCTACAACTGGCCTCCACATTCTTGACCATTTGTTTCCTCCTGTTGCCCTCTTTGTTTTGAATGGCTATGGTCTGTCTCAATGTCTTGATGTCTCTACGATTTCACCCCTTTGCTGTCAGTTCCCTCATCACTCACTGAGGCAGTTCAATGATGTTATTTTTTCAGCGACAAAAAGACATTGATGAACGTCCGGGTATAAAATCGAGGCTTTTCTGTATGCATGTGTGTCTTCCATTCTGCCTGTGTTTCCGAGGGGTCTCTGTGGTCCACTTCACACGGTGGTTCTAATCAGTGGCTGCCTGAATGCTAATTGTAAACACAGTGGGTGTTGTCACGGTGATGGTTGTGGGCCTCTCTAGGCATGACCGCCTATGTGCTGACCTCAATTCAAACACACAGATTCACCAATTTCAAATCCCCGATCTCATCATGGTGCCATAAACTGAATGCACTTCCACAAAAGTAAATACATTGAAATCCCAGTTGTGAACACTCCCAATTCCAGCTTAGTCTGTGGATCCGCTGACATAATCTGCGAATGGGGTTTCCCCAAATGGAGAAAACCTTGTCATCTATAGTTCTGACAAAATTTGTATTTCCCTGATTAGTCACAGGCCTACACATTAAATCCTTTGTGTTTGTCTCCGCCTTTTGGTAACACACTGTGAATTACCACAGGAGAAGGGAGAGACCTCCCTGCCTATAAATAAACACCATACTCTACATCCTAATTTCCCCTTTGGCCCAACTTAAATGTGGACAAAAAGCTTGGTTAATTATGTCAGATGTGAGATCTGAGAGTGGCCAATGCTTCCAAGTAAATGGCAGCAATCTGTCCACACTTCTAATAAACTGGTTGTAAAGGCAGATTCTGTTGAACAAGGTCCATCCACATTTGAAATGTCAGATAAAAAAAAAAAAACTATCAAGCCTAGTGTTTCAGATCATCATGGACAATAATTATTTGTTGGTTGGTTGGGCGAAGAAGTTGGTTGACTAAAAAAAAAAAAAAAAAAAAGACAATTTGCACAGGCTTTGTAATTGGCAGGTGAGCAATGATTGCTTATTTATTCATAGAAGCTATTTCCAATAGAATAAACTCATTGTGTACTGTGGTTAGGCTCAGCGTCTGGCTGAGTTTCTGAGAATGCTCCTCTTGTGAGAATCAAAGGATGCCTAGGGTAAGCTAGGGAACAGAAAGAGGTGATTGTACTGCAGCACTTTCAGACTGAAAAGGTAAAGAGTAGATCATGCAAGTACTATGATAACAATTTAAGTTATGATTATCACACTTACTGTTCATCACAACTATTATGCAGCAGCGTAACCTGCTTGTGTCCCGATGGCATAGCACTAATTCCACTCACATCTGTATAGAATACAATACAATAGAATAACCCTCAAGAAAGCTGATCAGACGAAAATATACTTATAGGTAAAAATACTGACAAAAACTGTCAAAAGCATGGAACAGCATCGTTCAGTGCAGAGCAGCCTTTGTGGATGCTCTTTCCGTAAATTGTTCCATGTTTTCAATATGCTGAATCATCTCACAGATGGCAGCAGTTCAAACGTAGTGTGTTTAGTGGGATGGGTCACAAGTATATTTTGCACTTTTGCAAGTGAAAAGAATCTTTTTAAGATCTCAAAACTTGCAGAGACGGCTGTTAGCTGTTGATGATGACAACAAACCTGTGAGTGTTCTTCTCTTGCTGCTGTGTGACTGGTCAAGCACAGAGGCGAGCGATATACAGTACTTTTTTATATACAATGCAGAAGGGAAGCAGTCTTTTGGTGAGTTCAGTTCTCCAGAGAACCCCTTGATAGCTGTGCTGTGCTCAACGCTGTAGTGATAGGAACGCTATTTCCACTCAGCAAGCACACTAATCCCCCCTGGCAAGGTATATGAAAGTGGTGCCCCGTGGGGTCAGTTTAGGGTCACTAGGTGCTGTTCCTTTGGAATTTGAAGATCCTGGTCAGCACAAACCTCTGTGACCTCAAAAACTAAATGATGTCACTGTGATGAAACGATTTCAGTCATACATTCAAAACCATAGGACTTCATATATTAGAATCCTCAAGCAGGTAATGGAAACGGCGAGGAGGCACTAACAGCTCCCAGCATTAAATCAAAGGAGTTGGCCTGCCACAGGGAAAGATCCACTCTGCGAGCTTCATAATTCATGGCTGCTAATAGAACGAGGGGTTTGAATACATAGAAACGCTGGGATGCCACACTGGATTCTCTCACTCTGTGATTCTCTCACTCCATTAGAGAATCCAGCTCACATCAGTTCTGAGGGCAAGTGCACAATCTAATCAGTCTAATGCTTCCAAAAACGTCTCACAGGACTGTGATGGTGGATCGTCTGTAAATCACCTCCGTCATTTGTGTTTGTTGGTGATGGGGGGTAGACATCAGACATGGTGTGTTGTCTTTTGCTGGTGCCATGACATTGTTTCGAAGACTTTGAGGAAATGTCATACTCAGGCACTGTTTAGCGTGTGGCAGCTTCTCGGAAGGTGAATTTGGTGTTGATCAAAATGAAGCATAATGTGACAGAAACCTTATATCAATGTTAACGTATTGCATTATGCAGTGATCTCTTACTAGTTTGGTTCCAAATGCCAAATGGCACATCGTAAGTCAACAAATAACAGAGGGGGAAAATCTCTAAAATCAGTTAAGACACAGTACGGATACAAGTTTTAATTGACAGACCAGGGAGAAAAAGGCACTTGAGACAATCTGATAGTATCTGTGCCAAACGGCAGGCAAGTAGATTTCACAGATTGCAGTTGATTGGCAAAAACATTTTTACTTTAATTTTTTAAACATTCCTATTGGTGAGGTGATCAAAATTCATTGGGTTTATAAAGGGTTTTCATCAACTTTTTGTTTGTCAGAGCTTAGCTTGAGGAAATGGGAGGGTGATAGTTCAAAAGCTAGAACCAACACATGTTCTGTAAGTGGGTCTGGTTGCTGGAGAGATGCCATTTCACCCCGTGCCTCAGTGCCTCGATATCCGCAGGGCACAACATAGTGAAAGTACATTCGGTACTATTACCAATAACAAAAATGATAGTAGTATAAACAACTATAATCATAATCACAAAGGTATAGTTATTAATAATAATTTGGTAGTTTTTCAGTCTAAATCGGTACAAAAAGCTCTTTTGTAGGGCAGAGTGTCACCATTTTTCTATCTTAATTTCTATTTAGTTAGAGAGAGTGACAAGGCATTTCTACTTTAGATTATTGACCTCATGCTTCTGAACATTATGTCCTTGTCCATTCCTTTGTAACACTTCACCCTTAAACAAAATACACAATTGGCCCTCCACAAACAAACACAGATTAAGTTGCTGAGTCACCATCTACATATAAATTATTCATTAAAACAAACCTGCCCGCTTGGCCTCACTGACCAATTCTTCCACACAACAGCATCATGATGACTCTACTCGTGCCAATCCCTCTTCTCACACTGAAACCTATCAGGATGTTAGCTCTCAGCCTGGAGGCTATCCATCACATTTGGGACACACAGTTTGCATGAAAAGGCAGCGGGATAAAAAATAGTCAATAGAACTAAAAGTAACCAATGGAGGCAGGAAGTATAGTACATTCCAACCACAAACAATTGCAGCACTGCACACTTTCTAAGGAAGAACTTAAAGCTTGAAAAGGCAACATTTTGCAAATGACCAACAATATTATCGAGTAGGTCCATCACAAAACTACCAAGTATCGTAAATGTAATTAAGTGCCCTGATTTCATCTAGCACCTCTGCCACTTTAAACAGCACCTGTGACCAAAGCAGCCATAATGTGATGGTTTTATGCAATTACTGTTTGCACCATACCATGACACACTCTAGACTGTCAGTGTCATTGAGGGAGTTTTGTACAGCAGATCATCTTCCTAGTCTCACTTTACAGATGGAAAACGTATACGTATTGCATACAGGTGCCACTTCACACATTGGAGTGCACTTACAAAATCTTTCTCTTTTCTGTTCTTGTCTTAACAGTCGTGGTGTGTTGTGTGCTCTGTTAGGAACAGTGTTAGAGCCATTGGATGCACAAATGGGCAAATGAGCAGGGTGGGATGCATGCAATGAATCAAAAAGCTTAGAGTGAAACTGCTTCAACAGCGCCTGTTTGAGGCGTGGATGTCTGTAAACACTGCAGACTTAACCAAGCAGGTGGCCAGGAAAGTTAAATCTATCTCCTCATTCGCACATCCACATCTTCATTGGACTTTTGTGACTGAGCCAAAATGGCAGTGACAAAAACCTTCACTCTTGCATCTGCTTGTGTGCCACTCAAACAGGCAGAGACCACGCTCGCCACAAAAGGAAATAGTGAGCTGGCAGTGAAGACCTCTCTGCAGTGAAGGCCAGCAGTTTGTGACTCACAACATACAGGTCAACAGACTTTGCAACACAACTGTAAGACAGCTATGATGTTGCTCACATAAGCTCTGTATCTCTCTTACAATTGCAAGAGTGCTAATATTGTCAAAACCAAAAAATCTATCGACTGAAAAAAAATAACTGGCCTTTCAATCAGTCAATAACTCCAAGACGGTAGGCAATCATGAGCACCAATCAGCAAGCAAAAACTGCTCCATCTTTCGTTGTCAAACTATCCTCTCTCCCTCTTTGTCTTTCCGTCTAGTTACATGGCTCACCTGACATTCATAACACTGGATTGGCTCACTTGCATTGTTCATAAATCCATCATAACTTTCTTTTCCTCTGGTTCCTCTTTGGAACAACTGGAAACAAGAATACAGGCGGGAGGGGCAGTAAAGGTTGGGAGCTCTACACTGCCAAAGCGAATGTGTGATTGAAAATAAATTATAATGATCCACCAGTTCCTTCAAGCAGGGAGGAGTTTTTCCCCAGCCTTTCATAAGAATAGGCTAACAGCTCAAACTTTTTAACTGCTCAGCCTCGAGCTACTGCTAGAAGAGGTATTAGAAGAAAGTAGCTAATTAATCAAGCACATCATTAAAGTCGGTTTGCGTGGTAGAAAACAGATTTCCAACGTGTTTTGATGCTGAACAAGTCATCCTATTGTTTTTCTCATTACCCAGAGCTCATCTGTCCTGAGGCACTGAAAAGCTGTCATTATGCAGACAAGAAGAAAATGGAAATGCTCTCCTCTTCTCTTACTCCTGATTTGATTGGGTCTCAGTAGAGCAGGATTCTGCTTTATCCTGATGTTCCCACAAGCTGGTCAAGGTTGCCGAAGCCTCAAAAAGCTATCGTTCCCACGCGTTACGCAACTTGCGATCTGTTTTTCTGCTTCTTCACTTCTTCACTCAGGTTGAAGCATTATCGCTGCTTTGCCTTGAGCTTTTGTTGTCAGTAAAATCGCTATTCTATCTCAATTCAGTCATGGCTCCGGGTGCACTTCAGTAATCGGATTTCTACAATGTGGGAAAATCCAAGTCTGTAGAAACTCAATACGTTTGTCGGCGGGCTCTGTTTGTATAAAAATCAACATGAAAGCCACAAGAAATTAAATCATTTGCTAAAATTAGTTTCAGATGCTGCTATTCGTGAAGAGGACTAAACAATATACAGTATACAATGTTCTGATTGTATTTTGCATATTGTTAAGCTCTCTTCTCCCTTTCTGCGTCACTCTGAGCTGCTGGGGCCTTTAATTTTCTGGATCGCCAGAGGAGTGGATCAATAAAGTACCTTCCTACCTACCATTATCTACCCGCCTAAATCAGCAAAACCCAACAAAAGTATTCTGCTTTTCATCGCAATGCATAAGAGAGTGTGCTCCATGTATTGGACTGGATTTGGATTTATTTATTTTCACTCTGTGTTATTAAACCCTGCGACACTTGACAAGTTCAATGTGCTGTTGTTCAGAAGCTATTTTTGCGTCTTAACAACAGCAGTGATGTGAAGCAGGTCTAATCAGCTCAGGAGGAGACGCTGGAGAGGGGGACAGTGTCAGCAGGGGTGCAGAGATCCCGCAGGGAGTAGTTAGGATATCCAGCTGTCAGATTTCATGGACTTCTTCTTCGAGGGAGCCTCAGCCTGATACCCACATCTCCTCCACAGGATCTCAACTTGTGTTTCAACTTGTATTTCCTCACAGACATACACTAATTTTCACAATAGCTTACAAAAGGTGTCATTTATGGGACAGAGAGATCCAAGGCAAACGCAGGATGCAGGAATCTGTGACAGAAGCTCGGAGGTACCAGTAGTTTAACATTTTTGGATATTACTGCAGATGTTTCACTCTCTAAACTGAATGGCTATGGACTGGTGTGTATATCCCTCTTTTAAAAACTAATGTTGAATTATTCGCGCGGGGAAAGTCCCATCGCTGGCTGAATTAATATTAAATCAATATCTAATACAAACAAAAATTGTAGCCAGGAATCAAAATTATCTTATTTCTATTTACTTTCTCTCGGTCATTTCGGATCAATTAAGCAGTTAGGGTACAATAGTTTTGTTTTTTTTTCTAGTTGAGTTTACTTGTAATATTTGCTTTGTGAATCATTGCGGAAAAAAAGAAGACAAACAACGTGGGTTTTTTTCGTTTTGTTTTGTTTTTTGTTTTTTTTCCCAGGAATCTGAGTATGAGGACTCTAAATCAAGACACATGCCAATGCATTACTGTAATATACCGCTACGCACAGCTTATTAATCATGGTAACCAATTGTGTGTTAATTGACAGCACATATTCACTAAAGGTTGCCTACATGACCCAAATTGGATTCTAGCTGGGGAAAAGACCAATCATCGCTGCAACTGAGACTTGTAAAGGCTTGTTGGAGGTAGTGCAAAACATCATTATCAACATCCTCATATCTGAGTACAATTATCGCCTCTATTTACATTTACCATACCACCTCAAATGTGCTATGATGCCAAGATCGATTAAAAACTGAAAGCAGCTGTCTAACATAGCACACCATCTTCACACTGTGCTGCGTTTTGACATTTCTGTGCGCACAAATGAGGAAGATATGTACAAAACACCATCATTCTTCTTCAGAGAGTTCAACTATCAGGGCTCGTCTTTGTTCAGGGCTCACTTCTTCAAAACAGATATTCAAAAATGCATCTACGACACACCTCATTTCTCCAAATGCAAGGTTTCTATTTTCTCTGCATCTCACTGAGGAGGGAGGCAGATGAGGGGAGAGCGAGAGAGCGAGGGAGAAAGTGCGAGGCGGGGTGTTATGAGAGGAGGAGGTGGCTAGCAAGGGGAAAGATGAATGTCATCTGGCGTGGCAGTTCATCATCTCAGTGAGCTGTGATGAGGGTGGTGGTCAGTGCTAAATGCTTTTCCATACTTCCTTTTCTATGCCACAGCCAAGTTCAAACATTATACAAAATAAAACCTAATTGGACATAGAGTTAAGCCGAGGGTTAGGGGAACATTAAATCTCCCCAAAATCCTTGGTATCACCACTGTAATGAAAGATGCTTATGAGGCTAAGTGTCCCATGTAACCTTAGTATGAAATGTGTCTTAAAAACAGAGATTTGCAAAGATTTGCTGTGATGGTAATAAAGCTAGCTACAAAAATGTATGTTCACACACCTAAGAATTACATTTTCAGCGGTATGGGAAGGATGCTTCAATAAGCCTCTGAAATGCTAAGATATATGAAGGATTTCTAATCTCCTTGAAAAAAAAGAAAGGTTGTCAATCTTTTCTCTCTTAGAACCAACCCAAGCAGCAAAGTAACTGCTGGGGTCCTCTCACATCCGTTTTCAGCTTCTACTACAATAATGTCAGCAAGCCTCAAGTAGGTTGCAGACGAACTCATGCAGGGAAATGGATGAACATGAATAGACTTGAGGAAATAGATTTTACGAGTTGTGAAGGTTCTATTTGGGATGCCAGAGAATAAATGTAGCTTTAATTGTAGCACGCATATCTTATTTGGATGCACTTAAAGACAATGAAACAAATGTTTTATCAAAGACCATCTACATCCACCTGACCCAACAGGTGTCTCTGAGGGATGCTACAACAAACACAGGTTATGAACAGCTTGTTTGTCATTATGGCAAGAGCTTTGAAACACCTCTAATGTGAGGTGCGTGCCCATGATGCGGGGTGGTCTACCTCTCCGTCTCCCTCTCTATTTACTTTGGACCACACATTGTAGCTTTAATTTCTCCAAGTATCATTAGACTTAGTGCAAACTGACTTCCAACTGCTCTATGTGGGGTAAAAGCAGACGCTAAATCATTTGCATGACATTGGCGGAGAGACGCCCACTGCATCAAGTCACCATTTCTGCAGGCGCAGGAGATGGGTCTACACTGTTCTGGCTACTCTGCACAAACGGAGATAAGCATAAACGGATGCGGACACAGTTGAACGAGAAGGCAAATCTTAAAGACTTCTAAAAGTAGAAGTCTTTGGGGTTCTGAACACCTGTGCTGCACACTCATACAAAGTCGTTGGTGTGGAAAACTTGTCCTTTCTCTTGACTTGGATTTTGATGTTAACAACAACATTCTACACATAAAAAATGTGATGTAATTATCCTCAAAGGGAATTTATCCTTAAGTGATGACAAACATCTTACAAATCATCAAATAATATTGACAACAAGCACTTGGGGTGAGACGGAGTTCTTTGAGGATTGAAACAGCTGTTGGATGAAGTTTGAAACATGTGACTTTTGACCCTGTAGGGACTTACAACGATATCTAAGTTTTAAACAAAGAGCTAGAGGAAAACTTGGGTTAGGATTATTGGGCCTGCCACTGTCCTTGACCAGGGCACCCCATCATTGAGTGTGAATGTGTGCCTCCCACACAGCTAGCTACCTGCAGTGGTAAAGCAGAGCTTCAAGAAAGTAAGCAACACAGTAGGCAAGTTTCCCTTGGGCGCACATAATAGCCTATGTTTTATGATGGTTGTTGGAACATGTCTTTGTGGCACACATTGAATGAGATTAGTGCAGCATCAAAAAAAGAGTAAAACGTCAAAAACTTCATGACGCAAAGTCATCGCCCATAATCCGCCCCACCGTCACAGCCAACATCACATCTTCTTAAATCGAGGACCACCAGACTTAGGAAGAGCTTTTACCCAGCGACCATAGGTCATCTCAAAAGTAATAAATAACAGTTAACAGTGAATGCTAGATCTCCCATCCACAATAAGAACACTCTGTTTAACTCTTCCCACCCCATCATCGCTGCTACTATATACACCGTTATTTACAGTATACTGTATGTATTGATCTGCACATATTTCTTCTGTGCATAGATTTTTTTCGTTTTTCTTTTTTTCCCTCGTTCTTTTCCTTTTGCACCGGAATTCAGCACCTTAGATTCATCGCACAATGCAATTGCTGTGATAACAACAAAAGATTCCTGATTCCTTCTTCACTAGATTATAAAAACAAAAACAAACAAAAAAAACATGTAAGTCAAACACACACACACACACACACACACACACACACACACACAGGTGTTCAGAATTTGAAAATAACATCCACCCTCCTAACACATTTTGATCTAAATCCAGTGAGTTGTGACGACAACACAGCACGTGCAATAGGTTTGGCAGAGGATGAGCAGTCTGAGTCAGGCATTGTTGGACTGATCCAAGGTGGGGTTGGGTGGGTTCTGAACTCTCTGTTCTCCATCCAGATGTTTCTTGTTGTCTTGCACGGTTGAGGGGAGGATATGGGATTATGCAACTCCCTCCTTAATGTAATGCCCTTATGTAGCACAGGAAGTGAGAGGCTGAGACTGTCTTAAGTGGAGGAAAAAGGGTAGGAAGTTGGATAAACAGAAAAAGAAGCTGGCAAATAAATCAAGCAAAGCAAGGATTGCCTTTAAACTAGCAACTGAAAAAAGTATGTATCAGTAAGTATTTAAGATGTAATGTAAGATGTTTATTAACATCTACCACATGAGAATATCATACACCATCGGCATAGCCAAACCACAAGGTTAGCTACAGAGTGTCACTCTAGAGGATTCCGTACATTTGCATCTGTCACGGCTGACAGAACTCACTCACATACTGCACATTTTGAGGGAACAGCACTCAATCCCATCTATTAAGGATTGCCTTTTGTGGGAGCCTTTTGTAAACCATGGCAGAGTGTTACCTGAGTGTAGCGGTGGTAACAGTAGGTGCAATGGCAGCAACAGTAGTAATAGTAGCAACACTATGAGCAATGGAATGTGTATTGACAAGGCTGAAAAATAGGCAGTCTGGCGATGTTGCTCTTTTCAGTGGATGTTCTTGTCAACCACATCCCCTGACAATCTGCGATGTCTTAGTGTGGCCAAACAGGTGATTTTTGTACATAAATGATCCTGATGTCAATTTCCCATGTTAGGTTTTCCAACGCCATGTATGACAAAGGCGACCTACATTGGGGTCAGGTAGGAAATGACCTTCTCTCACACTTGCTTTGAAATTGCTCCATTTCATTTTTGTTAAGAAGTGGACTAACTTTAAGCCCAAGTGCACTGTTTTCCAAAATCATGCACAGAGGAGTAATTTTGCTTCACTTTCATGAGTCTTGTGAGCAGCACATAGGATTGGATCCATTCGTCCATCAAAAGCACAAAGCCTAGATTTGTGACAGAGTTAAGAGCTGAAGTGGGTGCCAACCAGTAACTGTTGAGCTGAGGTGAAAAGTTTTAACTACTTCCTGGGTTCAGGTTGTGGCTCATCACCTTTTTACTATAATATCAGCAGACAAAATGCATATCACTTTTCTCCAGCTATAAAAAAGATCACAATGTGATACACTAAATAACAGAAAATCACATACAACTATGATTGTTGGTTAATATCAACCCAAATCATCTTAGCCCACTTGGGCATTGATGAGATTTCTGCTGCCATTAATATCAAGATTAACTTTGTGTTACCAGCAACCAAATATGTTTTTTACACGTAAGCATTAAGTACAGCGGGTACTACATGCAATTCAATTTATGATTACTACATCAATAATTTATTGTGCTGTCAAAGTCCATTCTGGTAACAAGTGTTCAGTCTACAATAAACCAATTCGAGAGTAGTAGTAGACTGATGGAAAGTGATCAATAAAATAAAACATGTCATTGTTTCATTGGGAGAGCATGAAAATGGAGGCTCAGACACATGCAAACAAGAAAATAAGATGAAGGTCATAGTTCCCTGCTGTTTTGAACTTCTGACCTGACAGCTATATCACAAACATAATGTAGATTATAAAAAATTATCTCAAACATCAATGTACAAATGCTGACCAAACTGATGTTGTGTTCCAAATGTTCATAGGTGGCGCATGGGGAAATGGAAACAGTCTGCTGGCACCGACATGCTTCCAGACAGTTACTCAATGTAGGACTGATAAAGAAAGATGGATTATAACAATAATGATCTGCTGGGAAATGATGTATGACAGCAGACTAAATACAGAGGCTGTGCACAGAAAAGTGCTGAAACATCGCTCAGATTTCAAACAAACTGCTTCACCAAATAGAGACATTCTACTAAGTGAACAACAAAATTCTGGGCACATTTGTGACAGCGTTTAAAGGTGGGTAATAGCGTGCATTTCAACTTGCTGCATTTGTTTGAATGGTGACAATTACAAGTTCATCAGAATGTGAGACAACAGCTAATTCTGGAACCACTTTACCTGAAAAGTTTTGGTGAGAGGTTTCATCAGAGGAGATAGAGGGAATAATGCTGGAATACAAATTGGGGCTTGTGGAGTGTTGAGAGGAACTGGACAACTTGAGTTAAATCCACGTTGAGTACTCTGGCAAGATATCACTGCTGCTGGAAGCGTTTAAATTCCAGAAAAAATTATGAATAAGGGAAAACATTCTTGACTAAAACATGGAAACCACTACCTACCGTAGGGGCTGTCATAGTTATGCTGTCACCTCTTTGTAGAGGTAGCATTAAAAATTCAAGGTCATCTCCTAAAAAGTGATAGCAAAAAGAACCTCAGTAGAATTTGTTTAGTGTATGATGCTTCTGTTTTTAGTAAATAGTCAGTTCTTAAGCCCACAGTAGATACTAGCCTTTCATTTGCAGACAATCTCATTGAAAAATGTGAAAATTACCATTCCAAAATGCATGACATGGGACTGGGCGAACATGATTATTTCCCATAAATGGCCCATTGACGACGATCAAGCTAGTTTATTTGAGAGCTAGTGACGGGATGTGGAGAATGTTATTGTGATGGGTTTAACTCATAGCACTCACAGCGCACGACAGAGATGAGGATGACAGCAGGAAAACTCCCCCTCCCGAATAGACCCATAACACAGTGCTCTACTTTGTTTGCATCATTAACAAGAGACCAAGCCCAACGGAACAGATCAATACCCACTGAACCTGGTGCTGTAACCTTATAGCTTTGTGTCCTTCCTATCCCACAGCCAATTACGTGATATGATCAATAAGCATCAGTAATGGGATATTGGTGTCCTGGCAGTGCTTTCACCACAAAGCCGGAGCAATTCAGAACAGAGGCACAGCTTATCTCAACCACAACTAGGCAGTACATCATAAGCCTGAATATCATCCGTTTTCTCTGGTGAGGAGATCTTTAAAACCATGAGGCTCTTTATCTCTGATGTGGTGGATTGTGTGTGTACACACGTTGGTTGGGGGGAAAAGGGGGGTTTTGGGGTATGCAGAGCTCCTTGCAGCACAACTCTGATCCTCATCTATTCCAAACTGCCTCAAATTGTAACAACTGGTGTACAAACTTAAATGAAGACTCCAGGCCAACAGTCCAACATATTGATATCTCCACGTGCAGATGACAATCTGGCAAAATTGACAAAGACCAACAGTATTCACATTATTCTCCTCAGGAACAGCAACCAGAGAGGAATTTAAACTGAGAAGAGCTACAGGGGAGAGAATGAGCCATCTGCTTCACCGCCACTGTCCTTTCTCACTTCTCTGTGGAATGACGGCACCCAGCAGGGCATAGCAGGACACAGAAAGATTCAGGCGCCATTCCACAACATGACTGCGCTAATCATCACCCAGCCCCCCTCTGCCGAGCACCACACAGATGGAGCCTCTTCAGAAATCAGAGGGCATCCATAAGGCGGCATGATCTCTCTGTCTGTCGCTAGTGGGACAGTGAAAGTGGCGGCACATTGTTGTAGTGGATCTGTTTCTTAGTTTGCAGATCGACGTTGAGAACAGCAGAAGTGTTCACTGCTGACATGTCATTACAACTTCTACGCACACTCAAGGTGAGGCACTGGTTCACCTTGAAGTTCCCCCTGTGAAACTCGTGCTCACACCTAAGGCAAAAGCACGTTTCCTGCCTTTCTGAGAGACGAGCAGGAAATCCAAAAGATATCCACCAAATGAATGCACTGATGGCAACAATCACATGGACAGGCCTGTCTAAACATGCAAACTACGTGAATATGGTGAGAACAAACTCTACAGGAGTGCCTCAGGCATTTGAATGTTGAAGTTAGCTGGTGAATCACCTCATTTCCATTATCTTTTAATTTCTACAGTCTTCACCACTGCACAGACAACAAAGTCTTTTGTTTAATTTTTACTGGTTGTACAATTGTTACCTGCGGAAGAAAATTTTCTTTAAAATAATTGCATTTTCAATTCCGACATGTCTCCAACACGCAGGGGAGCCGCTGACCCATAGCCCTCTGCGC
Source organism: Carapus acus (assembly GCA_900312935.1). Lineage (NCBI taxonomy): Eukaryota > Metazoa > Chordata > Actinopteri > Ophidiiformes > Carapidae > Carapus > Carapus acus. The sequence continues at coordinate 12,944 of OMPJ01038785.1, read as the reverse complement.
TTCTCCTCTCCCTTGCATCTAATGAATATCAGTCTTATTTACAGTGATTCATTCTGCTGCTGCATCTTATTATTGCATCATGTTACAATTTTTGTAATTTTTGGGGGAGTTTTTCCCCCAGATGTATAAATCCGTATGCCCTGTGCCCTGTCTCCTTCTGTAAGCTGGGTGACTTAACAGTCTCATATTTTAGCTTTTATGGCTACCTTTGGCAGACAGTTATGTTATTTAAATGGCGATATCAAAAACAAGATGTGCGTGGCGAGAAGTCGAAACCTTATGTTTCACTTTATTTACAATGATGGATGACTGGTATGTTGGTTCCTGTGAAGACAGCATTTCATTTGTATAATAAAGCCATAATGCAAAGTTCATGTTGCACTGAGACTGTGTGACTTCCACATAACGGCAGGTGGAAAATTACAGCATACAAGAGGTGGTGAACTTAATGTGGGAGTGAATGGAAGTGAAATATGCGAGAGAATATACACGAGTTCCTGTAAACATACACATTTGTCTTATGAGTATATTCATGCAGCTAAACAATGTCTAAGTGGGAATGTGGGGTTTCCTGGTTGTAGATCATACATCTTGCTAAAAACTTAAAAACATATGATTTTATTTATAGATTTACTTCAGGCATTTCCTCAAATATTGGATCGATGTAACAATTCCATATTCAGGAATCTTGTGAGGCATTGCTTTCTTATGGTTTTCAAAAACCACAAATAAAAAAGGATAATCACATTATACAGTCGTCAGTCAGTTTTTTCTATTCACCCACAGTAGTGACAGTTTTCATTGCTGTCTCTCTCTTTGAGTTTGTTTCTATTTTTCAGACACATCTCAGTGGAGCATTTGTGTCCTCAATTTGACGAGTCCCTGCTCTACCATCTTGAAATTGTCCTCCTTTGCAAAGTGACCTTGGACAGGACATTGAATCCTGGCGGTTGCAGGTCCTGCTCTGTGGTCGGGCTTGTAATTTGAGCTCAACAAAAAGGGGAGGAAGGGCAGAAGGTTATAAATTAGAGATGTCCGATAATATCGGCGGGCCGATATTATCAGGCCGATATTAGCATCAAAATGAAATATCGGTATAATTTTTTTTTGCTTTAAAACCGATAAAATAAAAACCAATAAAAATGAAATAATGCTTGCGTTTCACCGAAATAGTGCCTATGCGCTCCTGAAGCGTTTACCGGCGCACATATCGGTATCAGCTATTATCGGTATCGGTAAATTAAGAGTTGGACAATATCGGCATATTGGATATCGGCAAAAAAGCCAATATCGGACATCCCTATTATAAATGACCCTTACTTGAATCTGCCTCAATAGTTTGTATTGCCTCCCAGGAACTACAGTATAAAACTGGAAACGTTAGAATGACATCATCTTCATCCATCTGCTATCCTCAGAACATTTTATAGTTTTGGAGGAGGAGGGGTAATAACCAAATCCTCTGGCTTCAACTTGGTCCCTATGTCGCTTGATACTGTATTGATGATTAAGTCGGAGAATTTATCTTGATTGTTTTTCCCAATGGGGAGACCTGGGTGTTTGCTTTTTGTCAATTAATCTGAGTTGGGATAAAGCCTTGTTAAATTTTCATTATAAACACGATAGCCTTCTGTAAACATCCCTCCATGCCGACCCAAGGATTTCACACTAGGAGCCATTTCTTCGGTAACTGCTAGTTTTGCAAAGTCTCCCTCCATAATTGCTCAGTGGAAATCCCCCAATCTGGTCTCTTCATCACAGACTCTGTGTCCTCAATCCCTGCATTGCTCCTTACAGTGACAAGCCCAAACAGGGCCTCAAACCCTCACCCATGGAGACACATTTTCCTGTATTTTGTAATGGCCCAGACTGAGAGCAAAACGGGCAAGCACCAAATAAAGCCCAGTCTGGAAATGCTGCCTTGATAGAAATGGTTTGACAGGGAGCAGTTGGTAGTGGAAAATTTTCACAAAACTGAATGATGTAAACAAGGACATAATCAGCAATGCGGTCAAAAATTCCCCTTGAAACAGACATTGAAGTAGACCCAAAGCCGCTTCCTGATAAGCCATCCATATCACTCTTGGTAAAAGTATAAAAAAAAAATCAAACCCATCCAAACAAACTTTGGTTGAAGTCAGATAAATGCATCAATAAATCAAATAATAAAACTGAAAGCTGCGGTGATTGCAGCTAAGTTGACAATTGCAAATTACTTAACAAACAATTTAATACATCAGAAATCTGCTCCACCATGGATTTGGATATTCCAAACCATTTTAAGCAGGAATCAGGAATCTTTTATTGTCATTACAGCAATTGAATTGTGTAATGAAACTAAGGTGCTGCATTCTGGTGCAAACAGTTCGAATAGAGAAAGAAGAAGAAGAAGAGAGAAAGCCTGAGCATTTCAAGGAGGATGTGGGAACGTTCCTTCCTGCGACAACATAACTACCTCTCCTTACAACAATAAAACTAAAAATAATTCATGGTACGTTTATCCCATAGGAATGAACCTCACACAGTGCAACAATCTAAAGAGGACGTGATGAAATAATTACTACAGGTCAGCTCCATTACAAACCACAAACTGCATGATTTGACCATAACACGAAAACTGATCATGGACGGAAAAAGGCCATGTCAGCAAAGTATCAAACAAGATTTGCATGACCTTGGCAGCAGGTTCACGTCACACACAAAAGGCGGGAGGCACCAATCCCAGCCCACTCCCTCCTCGCCAATCCCATTATCTGACTGTGGCAACATCCCAGCTGTGCGGGCCAGAGGAGAGTCGCTAACAAGGTCCATTAGTTGGAGAGAGTTGGGGGCGGAAGGGGGAGGGTCACAAGGTCAACAGCAGTCCGAACCCTGAGATTAAATTACCCCTGAGGGAGGCAATGGTGAGAGTCCACTGTACTAAGTACACCCCTCCACACATACTCACACACACACACGCAACAGAGCAAACAAGGGCAGACATACTAACATGAGCACACAGAAAGCTTGCATTAAATTGAGGCAAGTTGGATGAACAAAGTGCTGAATATGATTTGAGGAGATTTATAAATACATGCCGATATGGACATGGACATGTTTCTCTCTCTCTCTCACCATCCCCCTTACCGCTCAAGAAATCCCTAAGCCCCTCCACCGTCCCCCCTCCCACCCAGGCCACTCTCTTTCTCACACACACAGATTCAGGTGCACAAGCACATGGGGCAACAATAGCACAGCAACTGCACATGTACTGTATGTGTTGGACTGAGTCATCCCAAAGGCATTCACAGGAGCTTCGCTTGCAGGCAGAGCAGGAAGAATCTGTACCGCTGCCGAGCACACAAAAGGCTTTGGTGGAGCGCCGGGCTCAGTCTTGTCTCTGAGTTGTAGCCTGAGGGGTGGAATTCACGCTACCTGCGCTGCGGCGTCTGCTAAACCTTTGTGTAATCCCCTGCGACAAAGCCTCTCAGTGCTGAGCCAATCTCCAGGTAAAAAGACAGATTTGTTTCTGAGATGATATTTGCTGCCCCAGTAAATGTTGGCAATGAGCAGCAGTGTTCTTTTAATATGACTGGCATGATCCGCAAAGGAAATGCAGTAGGAATTCAAAAATGTGTAACAAACGAAGGATAAGACAGAACCAAATACCAGACAGAATGGGTGGTGTCCATCCAAACACACCCCAATGCACAGTCTGACTCAGCCGTACAAAAGCTGCGATGACATCCATGGTCAACTATCCTGTTTATGATGAAATCTCTGATACGTGCACATTAAACTGAAATATGTACCCAAACCATGTGTGTGTTGATCAAGGGCATGAAAGAGTCAGAGTGAGATGTCTCTGCATGGATGACCGAAACTGTTGGTTCCATTGCTCACACACCAAGTACACACCACCTCCTCTACTGTATACTCTGCAGATGACAGAATTCTATCAATCTTCTCAGTTCACAAAATTCCTCTGGAATCCTTATTATGCAAAAATAGAAGCATCTACGCATTTTACTGTTATGCAGTTGGCTGCACGGAGAGAAAAAGTACAGGATTTGTCTAACTTATATCGGACTCGCTTCATAAAAGCGCATGAAAATGTGATTTTTCGTCTGGACTTGAAAGATGAAACTCAATCACCCCACTCCTCATCCCAGACAAACAAGGTGTATTTGATGAGTGAGCTGCACTACCAAGACATTATTACCCAGAGATAGAAGTGACACGCTCCAATACTTCACAACCATTTAAGTATTTACAGAAGGGTGATCATAATTCACTTCACGTGCAGCATAATTGGGTGCTAGATCTCATGTGCGCACATGAAAGTGTCAGAAAAGAATAGAGAAGTCAGCTTTTAGAATAGAATGGTGTATCACTGAAACACCACCGGGTGCACAGAGCAGATCCCTGACTGGTTACCAAGGCCATGACAGCAGGTCTTTCAGAGACAGAATTGCCTCTTTCCTGGTGAATTTGACTGGAATTGTGGCCATCAGACATATTCATCTTAACACAGAAATTGAAAACGTGCATGCTGACATGAAAAACTACAGGTGCTGTGTCAATTTGGCAAAGTGAGGTACACTGCAGAGTACTGGTTGCCATGTCTGTGTTCATTAACAGGGGTAACAGGATTCCTTTCGGATGGTGACACCTTGTTGATTCTAATTCTGAGAACTTGGCGTGTGCTCTTGTTGGACAGGAAGCAATCAAATGGCTCAAAGGCTATGTGGAACATTGGTGAGTGCTCTTCATGACTCCTGTCAGCTCTCAACATTAGCAGAGATAATTGAGAAATTTCATATCACATGATGCAGGCTTCTCACAACTGACTATTTTGTGGTCATGTGGAGAATCATGACCTTGTATGCACTGCAGTCAATCTCTAACATCTGCTGTAGGAAACTCAGGAGGTAAATGTGCCTCAGAGCCAAAACAAGGTTCGTAGGCTCTCACCTAACTTCAAAGATATACTCAACAGTTTCCTCACACTGAATATCAAAAGTATGCAGTTGCTGTACCAGAGTAGTGACAGCATTCGTCCACACGTTCATAAATTCTAGGACTGAAGAATCAACAAAAGCAGTAACAGTAATTTGCAGGTAAAATGTAGTTTTTGGTTTAAGTTCGTTGCAACATTTAAGCACGTTGTGATGTTGAGACACAACTGAAGCCATCGATCAAATGCAGGCTGGAGGAAAAGATGAATCCTCATCCAGCCTACCACCTTGTAATAGCTCTTTGTCAGCCTCACTCTTCACTTAACAAACACTATGTGTGCTCCCAGAGTCAGGAGCACACACCGTTTGTCCTCATCATAATTCACAAACTCCTGTTTCACTGCCAGGATTTTGTTTAACCCAATTTGTCAGGGAAACACATTCTCCTTCCCGCTGCTGTATGGTAACATAACGGGACACTAGCACTGGGATTAGAGGGCGGATCAAAGCTTGCACATCCAGGCCTCTCCCTCCATGTTATCATGGAAGCCAGCCGTGTCTGGAGCAGATCAGTGGAGCCTGCAGGATAGCAACTAGAGAAGGAGAGTGACTGAAGGTCCAAAAAAGAGAGGATGGAACAGCACACATTAAGAGTTGGAGAGTGGCTGGCAGGCTGATGGAGCGATTCACACACACTACTGTGACAGGACCAAGTCATGGGAGGTGTGCCAAGAGCAACCATGCTGTCAGCACGAAATCATTCCGGCATGAATCTCAATGACATGACAGTGATGAATGAAAATGAAATTGTCCAAGTGGGACTGCAGTGTCCTGCTTGCCAGGTACAGATATGCCGGAAAAGTTTAAAGACCTGTGCCATCTCGCTTTCCCCCAAATGAGTGTGGTTATGTAGATCTCTATATGCACCGCACACCTTGTCCATTTGGATTGGGAGTCTGTTTTGGACATGTACAGTACTTGAGAGAAACTAAAACTCATGGCCACGTTAGATCCGACATGCTAACCGCACCAAGGCAGAGACCAATAGTCAAAAAATGCTCTGTAGGACATTTTCCATCAATTGGTATTCACTCTCTTCAAGTCAGGGGCGAATAATCTATGAACTATATTGGTAAGTGTCATTTATCATCATCGAGCAAATGCCTCCACCTGTGAGCATTTTCCTGTGTCTTACCTGTCACAGCCACATCCGACAGGTGACCTGGCTTTGTTTAGTAATCTTCATAACAGGCACTTCCCCATTCATCTTCTTACTTCTTTCAGGTACAATTTCACCCACAGAAAACATGACTTTCTCCACAATGTGAAGAACTTGTGTTCCCTGAGTATTTGTTTGTCCAACTCCTTCTGTCTGTACATCACAGTACTGTGAACCTTAAGAGCAGAGGGCAACTTGTTGGGTGGCCTTACTCTTCAGCATAATCTGATCCTGCAAATATGCAACAAACTACAGTATGTGAAACAAAAATTATCCTCCCATCCTCTCTCTGCCCCTCCCTGCAGAGGTGAGGGGACTATCTGAGTGTTTGAACAGCGCTGCAGTGGGCTATGGCCAACGCCAGGGATTGTTGTGAGTGGGAGATTTTCTGCAGCAGTCACTTGAATGGGGTTAGAGTGAGGAGGGACGTTGCTGCAAACACCACTGCAAGCGTGCCTTCTGACATAATTTGGCACAGAAAAGGATGGCTGCGGTGCTGTGGTAACCTATTAAAACTGAGATCTCAACCTTATTAATTACAAAATTGCTGTCATGCTCCGAACCCTTGGACATTTGAGTCACTATACTGGTTACTGCTAACAAGGGGAGGTGGGCTCGTCATATCTGAACTCCAGTCTACACTCACATGTTTGCCATGGACATGAACAAGCAGAAATACATTGATATGGATGGGAAAACAAGCACTGAATTGAGCAAGTGCTCAGTTCCAGGTTTGTAAAGCCAAATTTCATCCATATTCAAGCAAATGTTCATTTTGTTGTCTGTTCACATGCACTTTGGATGTCATATACAGTTTGTTACATTATCTACAAGTTTCCCTGTGAGGTAACCAGGTAAGACAAGTTTAGAAACTGGCACATCAGAGGAACAACTGAGATGTAGCAGGTTGGAGGTCAGGGGTCAAAGAGGAAAGATTGAGATGCTTTGGGAAGATGCAGGGGAGGGACGGTGGATATTGTAAATCGTAGGTGGAGATTGAGCTGTCAGGTTGAAAGCAAAGGGAAGGACCACCGCAGAGGTCCCTGGCGGCAGTGGGTGTGGACATAAGGACAGTTGCTGCATTAGCTCAGGCCAAGAGGGGAGTACAGCAACACCCAAATCATGGACTATCTCTGAGGAGAGCTAGCAGCTCTGTGTTTGTGTCCCACAACACCGTGCAAAGGTTTCAAAATCAACACCCACTCACCTGAGACATCTGGGGTCTGAAGTTGATCTCCTTCAGGTCCACAGAGCCTGGAGAAAGATTGTGCAACATCTGGCAAAGGAGCACTCCGTCTCTCAGGGCTTGGGCCAGGTCAAAGACGGCGGCCGAGGGCCACACCACCCGGTGGTTCGGGGGCAGGACCTTGCAGTCTATCAACCATCGTCCGCATTGTCTCCACTCCTCCATGTTCGTCAGGTCCTCACAAAACAATTCCCGGGAACCGGATGACAGAGACGGCAAGACTCAACGGGGAGGCAGCCGCTACAATCCGATCTGTGCCGGTGCCAGGCGGCTCGATCATCAAACGGCGGTTGCCCAATCGCGCGATCTGGCAACTTTGCGCCCTTATTTTGAGAATAGCTCGTCGCCGAGGGGAAGCCGCTCTTTCTCCCTCTCCCACCCAAACCAAGCGACAGGCAACGTAGTGGAGCGAAAACGCGTGCAGAGGACAGAAACGAAAAGAAACGTCTTCAGTCCAGATCTGCGTAGGCGACGGGGTGATATGGGCTGGAAGTGGGGCAAATAGGCGCTACGGGAATTTTCTCCTCTTCATCCTCGAAAAAAGTTTTCTCGGTTTCTCGACATGATCGTTTGGAAAATTAATAAATAAGTCGACACATCGATCGGCGTTTTCATACGGGATGTTCACATCCTCCGCTCGTCTGCGGGGCTTCGCGGGGAGATCCACGGACCGCGTCTACTCGGTCGTCCTGGCCGCGCAGGGTATCCCGTAAGTCCGTTGGAGAGGCGGAATAAGTTCCCTGGATTTCCCGTGGTTTGCGGGAAGACAAACGCAAAAATCGGGGACAGAGGACTGAAAGACGGGTTCGCCTCCCCACAAAGGCGCGGCGATAACGCCGCTCGCAAAACACGTTCCGAACAGGGGTTGGACGCGTCAAGGAGACGAAAAATCGGTCTGTGTTGCTTTGGTACGCGTCTTTACGCACTCCTGGGAGGCATTTGCGCGTCTGTTGCGTTGCTTCTCTGTGATTTCCACCTTCCTTCCGTTCTTGCTCTCTCTCTCTCTCTCTCTCTCTCTCTCTCTCTCTCTCTGTTAAGCAGTCCCGGCAGGCAGAGCGCCACTAAACTGCGCAGAGAAACCTCCAGACTTTGTTGATTAACTGGCGTCTTGCCCTAGATAGTTGTGTTTTTTGGGGCAAAATAATAAAATGAAAAGTTGGAGTGGGCTTCCACCCTTCGCTGGTGACTCTAAAAATGTGACTCCGAGGGGTGATGTTTAGGAGCATGATTTGCGCCCCCTGGCGGACGATGCGCACATCGCGTGGCCGAACTTGCGACCCCCACCGCCACATTGAGTGTGTGGTTTAACCGTCGGGGTATTTTGGAGAATCCACATTTATTTGTCTCTGTCCCACCTTCCCGTCGCTCCCCTACTCTCTCACACACACACACAGCCTCAAGCACACGGCCGTCCTGCCTTCTTCCATACCGCATTGATAGAAGTTGTCGAATTTGTTTGTTGCTTTGAGGTAAGGTTGAAAAGCTTGTCCGTAGAAAATGTCAACATACCAGCAGCTGTTTGTTATACAAACGAGGGAGGGGAAACATTACACACCATTACATAGCCCTTCATCCTGTTTGTTTGTCTGTCCGCCTGTTCATTGGTTTATTTGTTTAAAGGTTGGGCAGCAGGTTGTGTTTGTAATTTTCATTCAGCACATAGAAAACATCTGGGCCTCCCTGTGAGTTTATGGTGGACTGATTGTGAGATCGTTCAATACTGACAAATAATCTGCCAATCAATGCAGCTGAGAACGTCCAATGAACACAAAGAAAACGGTCATAGTCTGCACCTGTTGTCCTCACCGCCGAGGCTTCCCGCTGCAGAAACAGCTGTGTGAAAGCATCTGGCAGTCTCCTCAGCCAACATAGAGCCTGCAGCAAGTACAAGCTGTAAGCTTCTTGTTCAGAGCAAGGAGGGGTTATGTACGGGATAATGTACGCGTCGGAGGTCATTGTTGCTTGATAATCACAGAGAGGTGTCCCCACCTCCCGACGCGAAGCGGAGGGGGGGGCACCTCAAGAAAATACAGAATGAGACTCTTGGAGAAGAACAAACTCAGCAAGACACCGTCAAGAAATAAATTGCAGCTTGTAAATGAAGGTGCTTGAAGTCTTTTCTTGGGAAGGGGGTGATTTTGCTAACATTAATGTACACCATTGCAATGCAATTGTGCCGTGAGCATCAAGAAAGACTCATTTAGCTGTGCTTACAAGACACCGAAACCAACATATAGGCCAGTGTATCACATAGCATGTATTGTTGGGTGCTGTGAAAGTTATACAATGTTTTCATAATACATTTGCTTTTCAAGAACAATGGCCGTCACAATCTGTGACAAGTCAACAATCAAATGCTGTGCTGCTAAAGGGTCTATGTTTGGCACCCTCCATTCCTTGCCATGGGAAGGGGAGTCAACATTAGAATAAGACCAAAATAAGAGCATACACAGGACCGTGAGGATTTATGTGTGTGTATTACTTTTTGCGATCCAAAATGCTGCTTTGAAAATGAACAGAGACGAAGTAATCATTTTACAATAAGGGTCACACTTGCCCTGTCGCGTTTGCGATTGAGATCGGTGGTCAACAACAGTCATGAAGTTACCGGAGGTTTATATATTGTGAGACAACGCCACCTCCCGTCATTTCTGTGAACTGCACCAAGACCTTACTGAGGGAGGGAGTGTGGTGGACTAACTAAAAAAAGTGTAGTTAAAAAAATTAAACAAAACAAACAAAACAAACTATTACGAGTTACCAGGACCTGGGGATATAAGAAAAAAAGAACAATTGTTCCATTCTTTTTATCAATGCAACTTAATTGCAACTTGAATGGAGCGGCAAATTTGCACATCATATTATATCCAATTAAGAAAAAAATTATCACAACAGAACAGACATACAGTACATAAGTCTGTATATTACAAAACTATAAAGTGAATGTCAAAGTGATGTTTGTCAGAATCGATAATAACTCTTGACTTTTTCTGCATTATCTTTACAGTGATACACGAGCAGCTGTGTTATCAAGGCAGAATACCTGAGTGAAAAGCAACTTTAATGTACTGTTCCGCCAATGAAATATAACCACTGCCCCTCGAAGCACACAAATTGAAAACAATCTGAAAATAACAAACCAAAATGTTGAATATAAGATGAGAAGAGATTTTCAGAAGCAAAAGGTAAATTATAAGATTCAGGTCACTCTGCATTACAGAAAGTAAGCACAGCTATGAAAGCACTGACAGAATAATTGGGACAGTGAGAAACAAATAAACAACACATGAGAAAAGCACATCTGCTGAATACATAACAATGGCAGTGACTGTTATCCGCTGAGATGTTCTACCATCCACACTGGATTAACAACTCTGAGATGATGATGATGCTGAGTGAGGGCATGTACTAACTTTGATTTTTACAATAATAAGACACGCAAAAAAATACAACCATTCCCTCTGAGACTGGCTGTCCATTGATCGTCTATTCATCCATCAATCATAGACAAAGTTCCCAAATTGCGAGAAGTATTTGCTGCCCTGCTTCATATCCTCAACATGTTACTTTCATTCATTAACATTTACATTTATTGACACAGGTTTTTCTTTGGTGTTGATTTCCTCTAAGAGGCAGGTGGAGCTTTTAGAGTGAAACAACTTTGCCCATTGATGAACCTGCAGGTCCCCTCTGTGCTTGCAAGGTTTGAAAGATTATTTCCTCAGGAGAGAGTTCAAATGATATTTCAGCAGACGTCATACATGTCAGACAAGACATTTGCACATACAACACACACAAAAGAATGTGTGGAAAAGATGTCAAATACAGTGAAAAAGTTTTCATCAAAGTGGAAAAAGCTGTCAGGAGTTACTGCTGTCTGAGACAGATTCGCTGGAGCTGTTGGTGCCAGAGTCTGACGAGGCACTACTGCTGCCACTCAGGTGAGGTGGTGGTAGACCCACTGCCTCTGAACGAAGGAGACCGAAAGAATGAATCAGACAAAATGAATTTACAGTGGTCATAGGCCACAAAAATCCCACATAATGTGTGCAAACTCTTGATCAAACCTTCACTTTCGCTGAGAGTTACTTAACCTTCTCACAGCCTTCCTTAATGGAGGTGTTATTTTGTGTCATGCATCGCACTGCAGTTAATTTGTTGTTGATCATCACCTCTGACAGTTTAATGGGCCCTGTGATTAGCTAATTGGTGTGCAACATCACTAGTTAAATAATATGGATGTTGATGAGTGTCTGGGGTGACGTTGCGTTTATTTGTTATGACGGTACTGAATCTATATGATAATACTGCGCTCTAGGGATGAGTATCTATAACAGTGCCTTTCCAAGTTCCCTTATTATTCACCGGAGAGGCTTTACAAATTCATTCATCAGACATTTAGCAGGGTAATAGAATTTTATCTATTTGAAGCATTTTTGGCACAGGTTTTTTGTTTCATACGCTTTTGCTTCCTCCTAGTGGACAAACCATGAAAACTGAATAGTGGATGAGCTCCAACAAATATTTATGCTTACGCTTCTTCTTCAACTTCTTCCGCAGATAGGTGCGGACAAACTGCTCCAGCTCGCGCAGGGTGGAGGGCTTCAATGCCTCAAAGTCGATCTCAATCTCATCTGGGTTTGACTCATAAAGTGAGGGCTCTCGTTTCTGGATGATGTGCACCACACGCCCTAGTTTTATGCCAGGCAGCCGATTAATGTCCAGGCTCAACTGGTGCTTCTCATCGTAAGTCATGGGCAGAGTTTCATCATCTGAATCACAGCTTGCTGATGTCTTCCAAAGCTTACTGAGAGGATAATGTCTTTGTTAGAATTAAGTATGCTTTTGAGCGGGGTAAAACTGAAAATTGAGACAAAAACCTTCGTACCTGGACTTGTTATCAGAAAAACCTTCTTTCTGCTGACCCGGGAGCCCACAATTCTTCTCTTCATTAGAATTGGCTTTACTGTGCTTGCTGTTCTGCTTTTTGTAGCTCACTTTATTCTTCTGCACACCCATCACAGGGCCATGAGAGAGTTCAGAAAGCTGGTTATGAACGGCTTTCAGCTGAGGACAAGCCAACAAAAAAAAGTGAGTTACAGCGCCATGAAGACTCCTTGGAGCGGCAAAGCGTTGCAAGTAGGGCTGGGCAAAAAATCGATTAAATCGATTTATCGAATTTGGAGCAAAAATCGATTTTTATTTTGCAAACTCGAGTTTTTCGACATTTTTCGCGTTCCGTTTCATGTGGGTTTCCGTAGCGCAATGTGAGCCCGCCCCCTCCCACGCGCAACACAATTACAAACGACATGGCAGCGGCAGCATGTAAACAAGAGCTACTTCCAAAGAAAGGCACTACTAATTCAATCGTATGGAACTGGTTCGGTTTTGATGCATTAGACGAACTGTTGCTACCGGAAGCTGCAGTACAACTAATCTGTTGCAGCACTTGAAGAATAAATATTCCGGAGAGTGGGAGAAGTGTAACCAGCTACGAAACGAACACGGCAGCTCTAGCACACCGGCTAAAAAGCAAATGACA
>OMPJ01038784.1:0-43361 GCA_900312935.1 Carapus acus | reverse complement strand
AGCAAAGTAACAAGTACTTGACGTGACAACAGCTAATAACGTGCAACTGTCAGAAGTTTGTAAGTCTTAAGTGATGTTCAAGAATTCCATGTTTGGTCTCATGTACTGTTGCTTTTACCTGTGCGTCTGTGGTACTGATCCAGAAAAATCTTGATACATGGAAAGATCATTCGTTGTATCAAGTACAATTTAACTGCACAAACTATTAAAAATCTTGATACATGGAAAGATTAGTTGCATCAAGTACAATTTAACTGCACAAACTATTGGAACAAACAGTAGATAAAATTCAGACTTGACAATTCCCCAAACCTTTTATTGCATGATGGATTGCTCACAGAAAAAAATGAAATCCAGATCTGTTCTGCATCAAATTCCACAAAATTAGCTCACAGTAATTCAAAAGCTTGTTTATAGATTGAGGATGGTTTTGACATTGTGTGAGGTCAGTATTAACGGGTTTATTCCACAGTGTTTGGGCAATTATTGCGCCGTCATCAAAAGCACACGGCACAATGATTAGATTTTCCATTGTAAAACCTTAACATTTAATTACTTAAGAAATCACAATGAACCATAGAAGGAGGTTTGTTAGAGATGCAAGACACACATGATGTTTCACATTGCAAATCTTTGTATGCAATTTCAAAAATATTTATGGGGATGAGCATCTACAAAATATTAGCATTGTTACAATTCTGAACATCCCTGAGACAACTTCCCTACGACTCTGCCAAACCTGATAGGCCCATTTACGTGATCAATGTTGATTGACTCACTCTAACCGCAAATTAACGCTGACATTTTCAAGGATGACATTTGTAAGTCTGCCAAGTTAGTGATCAAATGAATTAATTTTACCATTCCACTTCATTAGGTTCAGCACAAGCTCTTTGAAAATCACTTTACTACTACCAACCACCAACTTGTTTGCAAACAAAGCTCAGGTTTTAGTGCCCTTAACACATGTAGTGTTCGAAGATGAGACAAACTGTATTGCTTTTCCTTTTTTGTTTCTTAATAAAATTTGACATTCAAGGGCCTCTTTACTGCTTGTACTGGGGTGGAACCTGCATTAGGAAATGGTGAGAAAAAAATCTTGGACTGCAATTTCAGTCCACAAAAGACAAGTTCTGAGGTCAGACGTTAGATCTGCTTTTTGTCTACACCGACTAAAACTCTGCCATGCCTCCCTTTTCCTGACCAGTCACATTCTTACACAATGTAGGTGTAAAAATCGACTTGCAAAGTACTTTTTATACAGCATATCTAGAATAAAAATATTCACATTCCTTAACAGGTCATAAAAATGTAGAAAGTCTTGAAAATTAAAAACCAATTAAGACTTTATTTTTCAGAAGATTGTGAAGTAGAAAAGTCCATCACGCAGGGAAAAAAGACTGGAAAAAAACTGCACACCATGGTAATTTGGATCCCTTGAATTAAAAGGCTATTACATGAAAACAGGCTTGAACATCAATTCTCAACTACATCAGCAGTGAGTTCAAAGTCTACAACCCCTAAACATTTACCACAAAAACACGCACACTCAAAAACAAAAACAATTGAAACGGACCATGACACCTAACATGATTTCAGAAGTTGCTGTGGAATGAGTTGTATCCTACCAGCTCTAGAGTTTTGTTTAACAACCAACAACATGTTAGATTACAAAATGTACAGGTGAATATCAAAAACCCTGCACGGGGATATTGATCAGTCACCTCCGTGGTCATGTCTACACCAGGTCAGAATGCCGACTGTCCATCTCCTCTAAATTAGATTGGGCGTGAGACTCTGGTTAAGCTGTGTCAACTAAAAGTTGAGACTGAAACCGAGTGTTGCATTATAAAAATCCCATGCAGAGTCAGACACAGCAGTAGCAAACCAAACATGGCAGTCAAGTTGGCCACATGGTGCGTGTGATGATACCATTAGCTGAAAAAGTACTTCAAACCAAGTAATGGTGATTATTCTGATATCTGGAAAATGCTGCTGCATTAAAAGGTTTAGACACAGTTACTAGTGTGCAGTGCACCCCGGGAAGGCAGCAGAAAATATCCCTAAATCCACTCAAATGATAAGGAGACACTCAAACAGATGCTCGAATGCATTATGCAGACCACGGAATGAACACAGTGAGTTTGAAATTAATTAAAAATCAAAACAAAAGAGCAGACAAAACCAGAGCAATCGGTTAGACTTCACCTAAAGGTACTTAAACCATTTGTGGCAGTTCTTTTGACTCAGAAGCAGAGAATAGCATGATGTCAGTGAAAAATAAAACAATGCAATGGAAAGGAAAGGAAAGGTCTCTGCCAAAAACGCTTGGTGTGGAATCACCCTCGAGAACGTTTTGCTTTGGCTCCTCGCATCAGGAAAAGCTACTGAAAAAGTGGATGTGGCCAACACATGGGTACACCTATACACACCTACAGATCAGCTGGTGCGGTGGCTTTCCCAGGGTGCAACAGTAGTGCACCAACCATGGCTTCTCTTTTTCTTGTCACAGTTTAACAAGTTGAGCAAGAACAAGCATAACTTCACAAAAAAAAAACAAAAAAAAACAAATGATTTAACCACTCAACCCTTCATGAAACCGATTCTCTCACACTTCCAAGTCATTGTTTCTAATTTGTAATTGGTGTGGCAATTGCTTCTTCACGCAATGCCTCATGGATTTAGAACCATCTTGATTTCTTTTTCCCCACAGCAACATCCGAACAAACTGGGCCAGTGGCCTTTACGTTAGGGAACATGGATCTTCCCTTCATTAAAAAAAAGTGACGATTCTGATTTTTTAGCCATTAAACATACATGCCAGGATTTAAGTGGTTAAATTATTCCATGGCCCCTGGAAATCATCTGGGAATATGAAAACAAATGAAAAAGTACATAACAAATTAGCGGGTAGGTTCAAGGTAAAGAAAGGAAAAAAACAAACCCAACTTTGTTTCCAACATTGTGGATAGCTCACATTAGTAATATGCATTGAGACACAAGTTGCATATATACACAATTTCCTCTCTCCATCCACAACCTTGCACAAAGCTCGTGCTGTCAATACATACTGAGTGGTAAGTGAGGTGCAGATGTATGTGGGTCCTGTGGATACAGAAAATCAGTTGGATAAAATCTACAGCACTGTGACCGAAATAAAGATCATTTGATTTCTACACCCATTTATAATTTGGCTCACACTCGATTCCCTCATACTCTTGAGCTTTCAGGTTTTCCTGGAACCTGAACACCAGGGTCCTCTAGCACAAAGACCAACCAAAACAATTCCCACAGCACCATTTTCCCAATTGCCATTTTGATCCAGTTGGGAAAAGTGAATGGGAAGTAACAGTTCCAATTTCAAAAGGAAGTATTTGTGCTGCCAGTATGACGGGAGGTCAACCACTGTCATTCTTCCACACAGCTAAAACGTGACGGGCAAAAAATAGAAGTACCAAGGACAATAATTAACAATGTGACAAATTAACGCTAACAAATTTACCGGGGGTTTGTCATTACAACTGAATCAGTCCTCTGCAGGTGGAGAGATGCATTGTAATCTTGCTCAGATGGTGCCAATCCAACATCAGTGGGTCCCTTGCTCCGTCACCACAGAAATCACTCAAGCTTCTACGTTTCTAGGAAAATAGCACACATAATTGAGTTACATTTAAAAAATGCCAAACCTCTTTGTAACTTCGAAGTTTCCATTGACAATATGCACGAGGGACTATTCAACCACTGTAAACAAGGAACTGTGTGAAGCCTCGCTGTGGTTCAAACTGCCACCATGAAGACATCAGTTCCCCATGCGTGAGCATTTTGATTTTATTTAATTTTCAGGAACTTAAAGGTGAGACAGAAACACAAATCATACTCTTTTACCCAATTTGTTTAGTTCCTGATGAGAAAAGCGCCAACAGTAAGGTTTAACATTATTCAATATAATGTGCTCCTTCCCATGAGTGTGCCTTCTTTGGCCATTCTGCACTAAAGCATGGCAGTTAAGAAATGTTTCATTTAGGTAGGACACACATGGATAGATTTGTATATGAATGAGTAACAATTCATGTCATGATCATTTCCTGCTTTGATATTCTTCCCAATATACAATTACTTTGGTCTAATTTACCATGCACAAAAATTAACTTTGATAGTTACCCATTGGCGTTGGATGACTCTGTTCCTCTGTCTCCACAACCTCATCTGCCAATATAGAAACACAGAAAAACATGATATCGGAAACCACTTTCTCATAAAGTGCAGAGACATTGTCAATCAAATGAGTGTCTTCTGCTGATCAGTGGCATTACAATGTTAAAATAAAAATCATATTCAGGTCAAAGTTGCCTCATTTCAACATTTTGCTTGTAATCAATGAGAAATTCTTATTTCACACTTGTTATTTTAGTGTTCAATTTGTTGGTATTGGGGAATAAAAAATGTATGGCCATCAATTTTCTGTTTCCTTACCTGCTGATATTTGCTCTTCTACAACTTCTGAGGCCTCTTCTTCGGGCTCTTCAGCTGCCTCATCAGCAGGAGCACTTTCCTCCTCTGTGTGTGAAGCTGCCTCCTCTGCATCCACAGGCTCCTCTGACTCTACTGCCGCTTCGGCTTCCGTCGAAGGAGCAAACTCCTCCTCTACTGGGACGTCTTCATCAGCCTCCTCAACTACTTCTTCTGGGGTTGAAATCTCTATATGTTCTTCTTCTGCTACCTCCTCCACCATTTCCTCATTTCCTTCCGCTTCGACCTCCTCTGGAACTTCATTCTCTTCATCCACAGGCTGTGGTTCTTCCACCTCGGCTTCAATTGTGTCTTCCGACGGCTCCTCCGTAGTTTCCTCTGCAGCTGGTGTCTCCACAGCCTCTTGGACCAATGCATCCTCATCAGGCTGCTCTATTTGCTCCTCCTCCTCTGCAGCTGGCTCCTCCTGATTCAGCATGAGCAAGAAAAACAATCGATGAACATTTAGAACTTGATAATGCAACAAGGATTTCTGATGTAATGTCAGGAAGCTACTTTTACAGTTGAAGTATGTGTAGTTCATCAGTGACAGCGACACCAACAGCCGTGGCAGCATGACTAACAGTTGAGGCCGCGGGAACAAAGAATACCTCCTCTGTGGCGAGATCTTCTCCATCTGCAGGGACGTCTTCACCTGCATCTTCAACCTCCTCTGCGGCGTCTTCTTCCTCTGCAGTTAAAGCCTCCTCTAGGGACATGTCTTCCCCTGCATCCGCAGCTTCCTCCACAGGCAGGTCCTCCTCTGCCTCAGGAGCCTCCTCCACTGGGCTGTCATCCACTGCCTCATCCTCAAGGACTTGTGGATCCTCCTCAATTAGCTGGCAATCAGTTAAAAGAGAAATCACTCTCTGACGATAACTTGTGACAAGCTGACAAGCTCTATGTCGAGCTAGAAAAAAGTATCAGAAGTGGTAAGAATAATGTTTAATTTCCTTACATCATGTTCTAATTTACAATAATTTTTTTCTCCTGAGAAAAAGCAGCATCAAATGTACATAGAGAAATGTACTCATCATCAATACATCTCTACAGCCAAGTCTTAGAAATTGACATTGCGTCTTCGCACCTCTCCTTCCTCGACTGGCTCCTCCTCCGATGTGGGCTCAGGCTCTGGTTCAGCCTCCGGCGTTGATTCAACCTCAGGCTCAGCCTCGGGCTCGGCCTCTGGGGAACACCAAAATTCAGAGTTAGATTCATTCACTGAGCAGCAAACTATCCGAGCCCAGCTTTTTCACCATGGCACCGACCTGATGGCGGAGCAGCAGGCTCCTCACTCACATCCACGGGTGGAACAGTGTCTGACTCTGGAACAGTCGGGAAGAGGCACAGAGTTAAATGTCATGGACACTTGGAACGCACAGACAGAATTGATTCACTTTTAGCTTGTACATTACCCTCTGCTGCAGGCTCTGAGGATTCCAGTGGGGCTGCTGTCTCTTCCTTTTGGTGCGTGACCACAACGGCTTTTTCTTTAAGTCCTACACAGGATTATGCACATACCATGTTGGCAGGAACTGTGTTTGTTCACCGTATGCACGTTAATTGTGGAGCATCCCTTTTCAAATCAGTTTTAATATTCCAACTGTGCCAGGACCATTCTACTAGCTGGCTCTGACAAAGAATTATCATTGTATCAAATAGTTTGACACTAAAAACATCTTCCTTAAAACCTTGGTTTTTATTTGAGCGGACATCCAACAAAGAGGTTATCATGCAGGTATCAAAACTGGGGCAATTGAATGGTGGCATTGTACTTCATACTATCATCTGTTTTTCAATATTTCGCGTTATTTGTCACGCCAAGACATTGATCAGTCTGTGTGTTGCATAGCTGGAGAATGTCAGATCTTGGACAGACTCTACATACTGACTTTATGCATCGCACACCAAAACTCTGCACATAAAGTTAATTTATCTCCGCAAGAAACAAAAAGTGTTTTCTCTCACAAAGTCAGGCCTTTTCAGAGTAATACCAGATGACACACTGACAGAGGGACATGTGCATTTTGACCTGAGATGTGAACAAATACATTAGACAGAGCTATTTTGTTAGTTATCGGAGGGCCAACAAAGCCATCCAATATGGCCATTTGCTCCTTGTCATTGACCACCTGTCAAATCTTTGGAAGCCTGCGTGGCCTGTCCTGAGCAATATTTGTGAAATCTCAAGATATAATAAGTCACTACAACTTCAGATTTAAAAAGGTTCAGACAGTGAAAATACAATTGCCACAATCAACAGAAACACAGTATATTGTGCAACTATGCCGATGACTAGCATCATATTGTATGCATTAGTTTTTATAGGCTCTGAAGGCTTTGTGTCTTCAGAATTCAGATTGGGAACATAACACATTGGCTTCATTAACATGAGCAGTCCTGAGTGAACTGTCAAAACTCCTTCATCTTTGACATTACAAGAAAGTATGTCAGGCTCCATAAGGTTCAAGGAATGCTTTCACACAAGCTAAGTTTGGTCCACTTTCAATGGCCGACAATCCATTTCTCCAAAGAGTCCGCTTCATTTGCGTAGGTGCAGGAGCTCATCTGATCCACACGTCTGAAGGTGAACAGAGACTGCGGCACTTAAGAGTATCCACCTGTACATAGTCCGGAGAGAGTGTGACAAATCTCTCGTGCATGATCAAAAACTAAAATTCTTTCAAAATCTCTTGCAGTATGTAAACACAGCGAAATGCTGTTTTTTCCCCCCAGCTGCTGCATTTGTCTCGTGTACAAAGCATTATGCTGGATAACGTTAACGCTGCTTTGTCGTGCGGAGCAGCTTCTTTTGAACAATCGACTTGATAGAAACATCAATTGTAAAAAAGACAACTCAGCATGTGTTTTGAGCTGTGTTTTCTTCACTCTTGAGCCTTATTTTCCCACTCGCTGGTCAGAGCTCGTTTTGGGGAATGCCAACAATGAGCAGATCAAGCAGTCTGATGTTTATAGGCGGTTTTGTCCACTTTCAGCATTGCATTCTGAGAGTTAACCCAACCGGATAAAAGTGGATTTTCCTGCAGCATTCACCATACACCAAATCCTGGTGTGAATTAAAACCTGGATGCTTGCTGCCAGTCGTACCCAACAGTCGATGTTAGGTAGCATATTCAGTGTCTTCACTTAAATCTGGGTTGTTCAAAGGTCTTCAAAAAATGGTTTGCACATGGCAACCAGGCCTGATGCTACTGGTTATGAAGACCAACGATGACGATCTTCTGCCCTTGAATTCCGTCATCTTTTGCTCTTTTGAGTGTTCCCTCGTCGTCATCTTCTTCATCCTCTTCTTGCTCCTCCACAAATCGCCCTGAGGAAGTGTGCTCCAGCTCAAGAGGGTTTAAAAGCCCATAGAGGGAAGTGAAGAAGCTGTTTAACCACTCAGATCCGCCTTCCTCCACTTCTAACCAATCCAGAGCCAGGGCTTCACCCTGACCACCTTGCTCACTGCTGAGGCCTGTGCAAACAAGGAGGTAGAGCATGGCAATATAGATGGGCGGGGAAAGGAAGGGCATTTGGGAGCAAGGATGTTGGAGAACAGTACAAAATTTGGGAGTGAGTGGAAAGACAAGCAAAATGTAGGGAAAGATGGGAACAAAGAAAATGTAAAGATAATGTCATGGAGAAAGACAGATGGTGGGATGAAAGAGAGGGAAGGAAACAGGATTAAGGAGTGGGACAGGCTGTGACCTAATTGGGATCTATAATAAGCAGATGAAAATATAACAAGAACTGCAGATCAACGTCTCAAAACTTTGAATGTTTTTTTTTATCTTGCATTGGGAATATTTCCTTTTGTGGTGAGGAATGGGAAATAGAGGGGAAGAGAGGAGAGCATCACTGCAGCATAATACAGATTTGTGCCATCATGAGGAAGCACCTCGACAATGTTGAAAAAAAGAACCTGGTCACAACATAGTAGATATGACAGAGGGATATTTGTAAGGACAGTTCCCCTCACGTTCTCAACTTTTGTTTGAAAGACTTTTACCAACTTTCAACTGGTGCAAATTGGGAAACATCAGCCAAAGAATGCTGTCTGTCCTCCAGTTCCAAGTGAGAGGACATTCAGCCAAGAAAAAACGTTTTGAAAAAGTCTATGGTACAAGGGGTAATAAATAGAGATTTAACTGACTAAGACAATGCTGCGACGACCTCTAAAGTTCAACTTCTATGTACCCTCTAGCTGTGCTCAGTCCTACTGTGATATGACCTATGAGATCAAACTGTCCTCCTCTTTTTTGCCACGGGGTTTTCCCCGTTTACAGCTACATGCACAGCTATGGCTGTTAACAAAATGGCTGTCAACCAAAAATATGTTACACTTGCACACAGAAATACAATGTGTACATTTTTACACACACACACACAAATACAGTAAAATAATGAGGGCATTTGCGGCATTCCTTCAAATCTGCCAAATAATTTCTATTCTATTCTTGTATACACATGCAAATGCATATACACATTTGCATGTTGAAATGACAGACAAGATGAGACAAAACATGTGCATCATCACACATGTGCATGCACGTATTTGTGTTTGGCCTGCAACAGTCATGTTCAAATAAATTATGGGAACACACTAAGTCACAAAAAACTCTCCCAATTCAGAAAAAGCACCAGTGATCGTTTTTCTTTCGCTTTGGTACGATTTGAGCATAGCAGGGTGCAGCGGGCAACAGGACCACAATCTGCCCCTTCTCAGCAATAAAATTGCCAGACGCATACTTGCAGTATCTTACATTGAAGTGTGTGTCTGAGACTAAACTGGCAAAAAAGACTTTGCCAGGGGGGCACAAAGGCACTGTGCAGCTCAGCAGGCAACAGATACCAAAACGGCAACGCCATGTTAAAAGTTGTACTCTGTCTTCACAGAGAAGATTTTGAGGTCCAAAAAAGAGCAATGATACTGCTTGTTTGTTGAGCATGTTAAGCGTTCAACTTCCCCAAGTACAGTTACATGCAACTGTGTATGCACACATCAATTGTAGCCTGGCTACAATATTTGTGGAGAGAGACTCTTGCCACTCTCAGCTTTGTGTGACCCCTCAAACCTCTGATCGCCTTATTTACTCATCTCCACTCATACATACAAATATATTTCCATATACGTGCATATACACATGCATACGTACATGCATGAACCCATACATAGACATTTCTTTGAATATCTAGGATACTTGATCAACAAGCTAACTATTCATGCCAGCATGAGGAGCTTTAAGGCAGTGCACGCAGCTGTTTCAGATTTGTAAATCTATTAGAGCAATAACAAACACCTGCAAGGGTAGACAAAAAGACAACTACTCAAATTTGAAACCAGTGACTTAGTCAAGATTTCCTCTAAACAAAAACAGTCAGCGCAAAATTGGTGTGTGCAATACAAGTGTTGTGTATAATGCATATGAGCACAGGCTTACTGTATGTGTGTCAAGGCTATGGTTAGAAAAATGTTATGACAATTGCTATAATTCACATACATTACCCTAAAATCAAAAAGGTTTCAGTCCAGTGGTAAGTTCACTTTGCTGAATTCAATGACCTGCTGGCCTACAACTCCACAATTTTGTTATCCCCTGCTCACTCTCCTTTCCCTCCCCACCAGACAGAAGCAACCTACAAACTACAAAAAAATAGCTGTAGCCTCCAGCATAATGCTTGCACACAAAATAAACAATCAATTATTTTCAAAAAAGCATTTTAAGGGTATTTCTAGTTGCATGACGCAGATTGCATCTCTTATCTTGACAAAAGTAAAAACCTTTTAATCAGAAAGGTTTTGATATTTTGTCAACTGATCTAAGTTGATATTTTGTCAACAGATCTAAGTCATACACTGACAAGCCTGCCCATGACCCTTGCCTCACGCGGCACATGGCTGATCTGGACATTCTGACCCTAACTTTGGACAACAGATATTATTTTTCATCCAGGTGGAGAAAACAAATATTTCTGAATCGTATGGAATTTATCTTGTCATCTAATGATGTTGGCTTTCTTGTGTTTGATATGTAAAAAACAAATAGCAAACAATAAAAAAAGGTTGATGAAAGACATTTCTGCAGCATGCACCATATGTCAAGATACATAAGTAGCGTAAAAGACGTCCTAAATGTAGATCAAACATCATTTTCGAGTGGATGAAATCTACAAATTCAACTACTGAAGCTACTTTTGTTACAGAACAATAAAACCTGAGTAGGCGATTACAGACTGGGATCATATGAGAGGATGATTTGAAGAACAACATCTTATCAAAGTCTTCGAACCAAATGTTCCATTGTTCAGAAAATCTATGGTATCCTTCCTTTTGCAATGACATGAGTTGAGCACAGTCAGCTATTCTAGATGATTCAGTCAAAACTCAATGAAAAAATTGTGAAAGGTTTCACATCACTGATAATGGTTAAAAACAGTGGGGATGACAGATGAAAGATGTAGCAGATATGTTTCCATTAGTTTTACGCCCTGATGGCAAGTAAAAATGTAGGGCCTATTTGCTTTTACAATCAAGTCGATAAGATATGGCCCTAATCCAGCAAAACACCAGGAAGCTGTGCCAGAATGGGTGGATGCTTTGTTCTGAGCTGTTCAGGGTTAATGTGAGACCGACTACAGTGCAAAGGCCATTTAATGCAAGTCGGCTGAAAGTATCATTTAAAAACTTGTTCAGGGATATTCCATGCCAGCGCTTCTAAACCGCCAGGCAGTAAAGCAGTACTGGTTCTCCAGTCGTTTGGAAAAAGACCTCAATTGATATTTTACCTTGTGAAGCAGGGTTTTCTGCAGTGAAGGCGACCCAAACTCAATTAATTCTAGTACAGACTCAATTTAAGGAACACACTTCTGTTGTCAGCATCTCCCACACTCCATCAAGATGGGACCGGCTCGTTGCAGAGAAACAGGCTCAGGGCTCTGACTAATTCAGTATAGTGAATTGTACCTTTATGCACTGATTAGTCTTTATGTTGTTTGGACAAATGTACCCCCCACACCGTGCAGCCTGTGATTAGCTGGCATGAAACCGGTCCATGCTGGTGACCACTGCTCTTTACTGAAAAGTATTCTTCTTCATGGAAACACAACTAAGTTTGTAATTGTTGGGGGAATGGCTTGATTTTGATGGATTCGATCGTCTTATTGATTTATTTCGACTACTATAGTAAGACATGCAAAGGAAACCCAAAATTGGAATCAACAAACATTAAAATTAAAAAGCATCCAGCAGAAATTAGAAGTATGATGAATGTTCCCTCTAAGTATTTGATACTATCAATCTTAATGGTCCATGGTCGAATAATAAATGCCTTCTTTCTATGGGCTGGCCAATTTCATAATCTGGTTTGCCAAGCAGGTGCCTTCAAGGCAACTTCAGCTTGACATTTGTTTTTCCTCCCTTTTGAAACGCCAAATTGTACCCATGCACAGTGAGCACAGCTTTTGTTAACTGTATCTTTTGATCATTATTTGTGCTGTGGGAAATAGTTCAAAATAATTGTCTGTGTGAAGAGAAGATCATAAGTGCTTTGGGCTCATGTCCACACTTTCACATGTGGCCCTTAAAATTCAACCCTACACAAATAGGTTTTTTTCTGCTGGACACTTATGTTAGCACAACATTTAAATTAAGGGTGAATCAACTTGCCTAGTAGAAGTTTAGCATCTTCGATGTCAAAATCACCATCTCCGTCAGTATCGTATTCCACCAATTTACCTACAGCAAGTGATGGGCACACATTGAAGATTGCCATTCTCAAAGACATCACTGAGAAATGCATCTTCATTACATGTCAACACTGAACATTTCTAATAAATACACCACAGCTCCCAACCTTTGTCTATTTGGCAGTTCTCTATCAGTTTCTAATTACATGTTCAATTAATCGAGAATAACAATGCCATTAATGGGAGTTTACTACATGTGGGGGGAAAGTGCTGTAAAGCTGCACAAAGATTGCCATGTGATGGAAAAGATAAGCACCACTGATCTGTTAAAATGTGCAATTTGGTGAATATGACAATGCCATGAAAACTTGGTTTGTTTCTACACTGGTTGGGGAAAATTATTCAAATTAAAGCTTATATAAGCAGATATTGTGACACTACAAATGTCACTTTTCTGGCATTTATGTTTGGGTTAAAGTTGTTAGGTGGACGAAGTTGAAAAGAAGCCCCAAATGTAAAACATATGGAAAAGATTTTACTAAATTACTTGTTACACATGATTATATGAGCTAATTGTGCATTCAACCATTTAGTGAGCAAAATGACATTAGTTTATTGGGAAAGCTGCAAATTCCAATGTTCCATGTGACAGCTGCCTGTATAAGAAATATGTAGAGGTCACTTCAGTCTCTTAAAAAAAAGATAAGAGTCAATCAGCAACTGGAAGGTGCACTTTGGAGACGCAAGTTTGTTTTCTCACAGCTCGTCAAAAAGAAATGTTTGTACGCACACATACAGTGGGTCCTCACCTTCTACAAAGCAGCTATTGTGTTTCACATGGCCTTTAGTCTTGTTGGCCTGGCATGAAACTACACAGGAGAGCTCAAAAACTTACTTTTCACTTGCCTCATTTGAGAGCGAACATGTATGAGAGCCAATGAGCTGATGCTTGCTCTGCTGTTACTCCACTACATACATAACAGGAATCTGATATTCGTCAATTATTTTTTCCTGTGTCTCAGTTAAGTTGTTATTCAAATTATTTTTGGGCAAAATGACTTTGACATGAAAAGGTCCAAGCATGCATACAAAGAGTGTCTATACGATTTTAGATTTGGGGCTTCAGGAAAGGTTTATATGGAGCAGAGCAAGAATTGCAACAGTGTGCCTGGCAGTGAAGAAAGATGAAGGGTTTTCCACAGGCTTTGGTCTAGGAGATGATGCCTTGAGATCTTTACCTTGCAAGGACTCAGACAGGTTAATTTGTAAGTCCTTAGCTTTATCTGCATGCAAAAACAAAAAACATATATATGTACACATATATATATGAGGATTGCAGCCAAATTATCACACATTTTCATTCTCATCCAAATTAAAAACTCCATGCAGGGGAAAATAAAACGCGAAATACCAATTATAAATATGCAAGAACATCATCACATCGTAATTTTAAGCGTGAAAAATTAAGGAATAATGTACATAACAGAAAGAGTAAATATTTGCACAGCACAAGAGGTTCACCATAGAGAGACAAATTAAACATTTACCATGCACAAATAAAGTGGATCTTTGAGTGAAATACAGTGCTAATGTCTGATGCAGCATAAACTTATCTGCATTTATGAACAACAAAGCACAATGTGAACACAATTGACAATCAATGGTGATTTGTGATTTCGATCAAGGTGTACATCTAGTGTTTTGCTTTGGAGCTTCAGAGCCCACCTCTTCCTATATATACTGTATATATAAAATGTGCAATGCGCCACAGTGACTCAATTTTTTTATGCATTTGAAGCTAAATAATAATACATTCATCTAAATCAATGATCTAAACTAAAAATAGTTTTTAGGATCAATAATTGTTGGGATACCGGGTCCTGCAAGTTGCAAGGCCTTTTGAGAACCAAACACTCACTTACCGAGGACACCCTGATAATCAACAAGGTCAAGGTACACCACAGCTACAGATGTCCAAACACCCAGGAGAGCAAGAACAATGAACCACGTGAAGAAGCTGCTGCCGGTCCCGGAGTCGCTCTTCTTCCCGTTCTTGCTTGCTACCTGTGGCTTGGCGCCCTCTACAACAGGACAAAGCATACAAAAAGTTTAAGTCTTTCACTGTGGCACAGTAAGAAAATACATTATGCTCATGAAACTCCAGACAGACTGCATTGATCCCTAAACCATAAATGTAACCGCATACTTCCACAACAGGGTTTTGTTTTATTGGCATGTATCTGACAACATCGCTGTAAAAAGGTGATTGCACTTGTGTGTATTTGAACTTGTGCATGTCATTTCCCTGCATGTATATTCAAATGGGGGCATTACTGCCACCGATTGGTATTTTGGTTACCCTGTCGAATGTTACCCTTGCAAGAGAGTTTGAGTGTTCACTGTAATTTGAGAACCCTCAACAAGCACACACACCTAGTCATCTTTTCAAAGTTGTGCTCTATCTCCCCCAATTACATGTGTTCATATCTCCTGTCCCTCGCGGGCATAAAAGCAACACAACAGCAAATCGTTTAGCAGGGCAGAGCTGTTTCTGCTGAGCAGAGCCATGTCTCCTCTCTGGAGCTGTCATTTTACAACTCTTAGTTTGTTTTTTTATACCAGAAATTATCGAATGAACATTGTAAGTTCTCAAAACTCACTGCTGGTTTAAAGAGATGGCTGGCCACACTTGATAAACAGTGCAATAACAACAAGGATGCTTAGAAAAATAAAGCGTGACTATCTCTTTAGAAAATTACTGTACTTTTGAATTTGTGCAAATAATATTTGGCACAGACCTAGGACCACACGCCAAGGACCAGGGCAGACATGGACGGAAAGGCAGTAGTGGAGTATCAAAATTATCAAATGAGTGAAATTGCCATGATTATCAGAAGTAAGAAACACAATCAACCTTGGTAGCAAATACCAACAGAATAGTAATAATACTGAAAAATATTAGGAATGACGCAGGATTGTAAATGGAAGGCTATACAATTTGAGAATCTGTCTTGTTGTTCTCAAAAAAAAAAAAGAAAAAAAAAAGTTAACCAAGGGAATCCAGAAAAACCTGTGTCACAGGAGCTTGCCAAGCAGATGACATCTTAGGCTCAACGTTTTACTCAACTCTTAAATTGACACATGAACTGTACACAGCAACAACAAAGGTTTTCCCCATCATTTCCATGTATGGCTGGAGAGATTCCAGTACACACCCAGAACATTGATGAGGTGGCCTTGAGCAGGGCATTGAAAATGCTTGACACACAACTCGGCTGTATCTCCACCCATGCCACTTTATCAAGATAATCAATACCTGTGACATAATATATCGCATCATTTAAGTATCCCGCTAGGCTTTTCATGTTGATTATTGGAGAAAACCTGGAGTGTGCTAATGTTGTCTGCATTACCAAAAATGTGAAAAAGAAATCGAATAACAATCAAGCCAACACTGGCTGTCGGAGAAATAAATCTCCCTTGCCTGAATGCCAGCATTATTTCAGAACTTGCAGATAGGTCAAAATGCCAGATGTGGGAATTGTGACATGACAAGCTAATTCATTACCTTTGCCGGTTTTTCATCATCACGATGTAGCCTCTCTGAAGGGTAATATTTGGCTTCATAGTACTGCTTGCATAAGACATTTATACACATTCAGCCCACATTGTTTAAAAAAGCATTGTTCCATCATTTGCTAAATAGTGCTGTATGCATCAACACAGGAAATATTATAAATTACAGGACAGCCAGTCTCACAAAACAAGGATGGATCCAATGCAGAGACTCTAACTTCCCCTCTGTATTGACAGTTGCATCCAATTGTCAATTGTCAATCTGCATCCAGATCCAATTTCCAACATGAATGCAGTAACTCTGCTGTCTGCAAATGCTGAACAGATATCACATAGCTGATACACAGTTACTGTAGAATCTGTATTTCAGTATTGACATTCGTGGTTTCTACTATTTGGAAAGGGACAGAACCACTTTTACTTGGGTAGCAGAGGCACAGTCTGTGGGGGCTTCTTCTGGTGACCACAGGATGGATGGTAGCCTCAAACCGAACGATAAAAGGCTTGGAAATAGAGGATTCCACATTACCTCTTAGGCCCTGTGCCCTTGAGCAAGGTGCCTCATCCCAATTTACACTGGGCACAATCCCCACATGCAGCCACCAAACTCTAACATCCCTACCCTTTTTTGTTTATATGTTCAAAAAATAAATGAATACTTTCATTGTTTTGTCAATTAATTTACAAAAATTAATTTGTTGTATTACATGAACTGTTATAGATTGTAATACTGCCAACCTGATGCAAATACAAGACAAAAACAAGATATGAGGGATTGAGGCAATCTTGTTCCATGCTTGAGATGAGTTATGAGTGTTTCATGAGAGCACATGTCACATGTAACTCCAACATTACATTCCAGCTGCTACACAAGCACTACACACATACACACACACACACACAAGGAAATGCAGTACATTGACCAGATGATGACATTATAGGAGAGGCCAGAGAGTCTGAATAAGAAAAGAATTTACGAGGGATGTGATGCAAACAGGACATACAGCATTTCAACAATCATTTGGTTGTGAAGAAATGCATGACACCTTTTCATAAATGTATACCTTGCTTTCTTTTATAGTGTTTCCTCTGTTTGACAGCTTCATGTTCAAGTGCCAAACGTTTCCATGGTACTCTCTGCACACTAGTGCAATTGATCATTAACGTTTCAAAGGGCAATAGAAAAGGAAGTAATTCAAGAATGTTTAAGTGACTTTTATACACAAACAATATGGAAAATTTCATGCAAATTGAGCATGAAAGGTATTTCTTAAGCTTAAATAGCAAATCACCCGGAAATTAAAATGTACAGCCTATGATTTGGTCAAAAGTCGGCCTGAAATTGGTACTGGTCAAGTCTTGATGTACAGTAACCCAGTGTGACTGCATGGTGCACAAAGACAGTAGACCAGCATGTGGCATTTCTTGTGGATGGATCGCAATTTTTGGCTGACAAACTCATTAAGCTTTATCTTAAGTCACTTCTCTCCCATGCATGGAGGGATTATGAGAGAGGTGGAAGAACAGGCAGCACAAGAACACGACAAGATGTCTACAGACAACTATGTTATAATCACTGTATTACTACCAACACACACCTTTGGACTGATCATTTTATTTAACACTTCTCAGATGCATTCTTATGGCTGCAGAGGAAAAGGGATGCCTAATCACCTCTGTCGCTTTACTTATACATCCACTTAGTGCTCTAACTGCCTCCAGTGTGGAGCTCGGAGTCCTCACCACGCTCACACACACGCCTCCATGCAGGCAGGCCCGATGGGGGCGGGGTCAGGGAGAGAACGCGAAAACCTGAACATTTTGTTCCCTGGGAATCCTGCTTTCTTACTGTCCTTTGATCGGCTAGGAGGTGTGCAAAACTGTAAAAAAGTGCGTGATAACTTCAAACTGGAACGAGGAGAAGAATAACTTATCCAGTAGAGACGTGCGATGTTGTATTTGCATGTGATATGGTGTCAACAACATCCTTGTTTCGAGCAGCCATGTTAATGTTAGTGCGGCTTTGAGGCGTCGTTGGTGGAGCATTGGGCGTGAAATGCATATAAATAGTGGATGAGAACAAAAATAATGAAAGTACAATATACACTCAAATGATTTGCAGATATTTAGCCACGTGTACAAAACGGGAGGGGCGTGGGGGAACCCCAAAAGTTTATCAGAATCGCTCAAATGGAAGAAGCTGTGTTTTTTTCTGTTAAAATAATTGAACGTGAATGCAACTGATTCAAATGAAAATGCGCCATCGAGTTTGGCTGCAGCGAAATTGAAAGCGAACGCTGACATCAACCCTTTTCAGTCTACACTGCTGCGACTGACTGCTTGCTTTAGCACCATATGCCACAGCTACGTGACATAGCAGGTCCAACATTTCGGCCCTGTCGACCACTCTGAGCGGGTACAAGTATCAAAGTTTACTCCTTGGTGGGCCACGTCGGTCCTCACTTTCTTGACACGTGAGCATTTAGCTAAGGGGGCGGGTGACCCGCGGCTAACATGGTAGCTAACACGGGCTAAAGGGGAGTTGGCGTAGCCTCGAAATCACCACACGAGACGTCGATTTATGCAGTGACAACCGAAACACTCGATGTGGGTTCATAGTAGGGAACAGCGTGGCGTCACCCTTAAAACTACGAGCTAATGCACGTACAAGGCGGTGGAAGACTCAGTCGCGTCCCCGCATCCCGAACTATCAGGTGAGCGACAGCCTGAGGTGCCGAGCTCCGTCGGTCGCAGCTACATTGCGAGGTGAGCAGCACAGGGCCGATTACACAGGCTTGAGATGCGACCATTTTTAATCCATCCAGCCAGGGAGTAAGAGGACCGCGGTGCACGGGTGTTTGCACCGTGTGCACATCGGGTAATCACAGCCCGATATCTCGCCTACGTTCCCGCGCACACGCAACACGGCGGCCGCTAGTTTCCAGTGGAAATTATTGTTTCGTACGTGGTCGATTTGCACGGAGTTTGGTGAAAGCATCACACGCCACGCAGTGACATTTTATATGAAATAGCGGCGTAAACGCACCTTTGGATTTAATGTGTGCTTTGGCGTTTTTCTTCGAAGCCATCTTCTCCGCGTCGTGTAGCTGCGAGCAGTAAAGTCTGTGTTAGCGCGTAGGGCGAGTGTGGAGAGGGGAAAGGGAATGGGCTTCTCCTCCGGCTCTGAAAAACTCTTCATCATAGCAACGCTTACAACCAATGGCGAGCTCAGCATTCAATAGTGGGCGTGACGCTAATAAATGAGAACCAATCGTAAACCAGAAGGTTGTCTCTTATTGGCTGGTGGAGGATTGGCTACTTAGTTACGCCCCCTTCGCTCCTCCTGGAACGTGGCAAGATGGTTGATTTAAGCCACGACTAACGATTAAACATCTTTTTACAAAGACGTGCGCACGATTGCAACTATGATACAACCAATCATCCAAATAAAATTATTAATATTATATCAATCCGTGTTGGTAGTGAGATTGAAATCCTCACTTGCCTCTAAATTTCCAATATCACTGCTCAACTCTGCCGCTCTTCCCAATACAATAATGGCGACATTACTTGTTTTCCTAAAATTAAAGGGACATTGACCATTCCACGTGCATATGTGTCTTACACACATTATGAATAGTAAATTCTGGCAAAGAAGAATCTAATGTCACATTGCAATGGCGACGACAACTGCGTAACCACAGAGGTAAAGACCATGTGGGCATACATGTCTGTGCTGTAATCAGAAATCAAACATTTACTCAGAGACAAGACACACTGATAATGGTGGGAACACTAGTACTGTCTGTAATGCAGTATACAGTATTACTTACAGCTCAGCCACATATGCCTCTATTTCAAAGGATACAGATGGAATGCAACGGCATGCCGTCTAATGTTTTCAGTCATTACTTGGATAAACATTCCCAAACGCATTGAAAGAAATTGATTTTATAACAGTAAGTATACAATTGCCTATCAAAGTAATGTTTTTTGTGAGCTACCGAATTGCTTAAAATGCCCAGCATGCAACAACACAATGTATAAAACAGACATAACGTCTGGGACAATATTGTGTGTGCCAAACAATAAATCCTGGATTAATTTACAAATCAAGGAGCCCCACAGCCACAAAGAAGCAGGATAACAGGGTGAAGCTGAGGCACATGCAACACAGGTTTAATAAGAGCCCCATGGTGGACTACAGATAGAAAATGGAGGCCAAGCTGTGAAAGATCAACACCACAGAAAAATGTCACTGGCTTTCTCAAAGCACATCAGCCAGGTCATAAACCTGATGAAGCCACCCATGCTGACCTGTACCAGCACAGCCACTATCAATTCCAGGCCCTGCTCTCCCTCCCTCCCTTGCATTTAGTTTACCATTGACCGCTGTAGCTGCACCAAACTCCAACCTCAGCTTATGCTGTCCTGCCCCAGACTGTGGCAACCATTTCTGCTCCATGGCTACCTAGCCCTATCAGGGCACCTTTTCCTGCCTCAGGTAGGATCGGAAAGCGAATGGGTGTGTGTGAAAGGGGCCAGCGGCTGGTCTGTCCGGTCCCTCACCTCCATACTTGTACCAAGCCTCCTCTCCTCCTCTGTATTCGGCCAGCAGCAGCATAGTTTCCACCGTGACTCTGCTTGCCAACGGCACTGGAGGTGGTCGTTGTTAATCCGGGCCATGACTGATCTGGTTTGTGATCTGCATGTTTATTTGTGGCACAGGTCCTACGCCTGGAGCCAACCCCACACAATACTCACAGTTTTAACTCGGCTTGGGACACAGACGTTCATGTAGTTGGTGATGCATTCTGATAGCGCAACGTCACCGTGTGCCTCTGAGTGTCTGCCAAACAGGGATCTTAAACCGGCCTCAGCACGCAGCATACGTCCTTTGTGTTTTTGCTTGTTGGCCTCGTCACAAGCTGCATATGACAGTGATTGACAAGCGCAAAGTTCAAGTCAAAATTGGTGTACAGAAATCTCGAAGAAATGTTAACATAAACACAAGAAACAAGACACTGTACACACGTTTGAGAGTTATAGTTGGTTTTACTGAAAAAATGTAACAGGGTGATTGGGAGTGTGGGACCAGAAACCTCTCCAGCATCGCACTACGTCATTATTTACAAGACAAAGCTTATAATACAGTTCCTGAATATACAACACTTCTGATCAATATATTTATACTTATTTAATATTTGTACAATTGAATGCTCAGACACTCACCCTGGTGGGATCAAAATTCAATTCTAATCCTTGAAACACACTGGTGCAGGCACAATAAAAGACCAGATCAGAAAAAGTCACATCCAATTAATGGCTTCATTATGTCATAGAAAACACATATGATTGACTTGTGGGTATTAGATAACTTAAGGTTTGGTTTGGTTTGTCTCTATTATAAAACATTACAACATAAATTAATACTGCACTCTTTTCGGACAGCATATAATGAAGTCTTGTTGAACAAAAGTGCTGATCTGGGTCTTTTAACCCTGAGGAAACATGCATATGTTGTAAAAATGGTAAATTGCGCTATGTGACTATCGGATACTCCCAGTGTGAGATATGGACATCGATGAGGGCGGCTGCTAGGTTCTGGGCAAGACGTAAAACACTAAAAAACCCTGTTTTCCTATTTATAGACTACTGCAGAGAGGACGTATCTCAGCACTGAGGTTTTCTTTTCATACCTCCATTGGGGGCCATGTTGGCACCAAACAACAAATGAATCAAATCTGATGTATTGCTTCATAATTCAACTGGTGCATCACTGTGCCATTGTTGAGATTTTAGACACTGACTAAATATCAGAGTAAAAACAGACAATAACTCCACGGCAGGCGCTTCTTTCTCGAGTGAAATTTCATGATAAAATCGTTGCCACAAATGGTTTTGTGAGAAAATGTAACTTATATTAATCAAAATGAATTGACCTGAAACCTTCACAGTGCTAACAGGAGTGATGCCAATACAAAGACATAAGAACTATTTCACCTCCCAAGTCAAATAAGAAGCAAGCACGACATTAGTTCACTTGATTGAACGGCATCAGTGCTGCAATTTGGTCATTAAAATTTAGAAATTAAAAAAAAAGACTATTGCAGACGTCAAGAAAATTTGTATTTTGAGATCCTTAAGACATTCAGAGTTGGTCTGACCCTCTGGCGTTCCCCATTGTATGTTTTCGGGTAGGCTATGATAAGACTTATGTATGATTATCTTGATGAGAGGGAATGTTTCTCCAGGGCTGCACTCCTCTTTCTGTTGTAAATCTTTCTACTGTGAATAACCACAATGAGAAATCAATAAAAAAAACATTAATTACAATCAAACATGTTGGTAACAGCACGTTTCCGTCACTTGAACTCAAATGGATTGAACGGAAACAGATGCGAGGAAAAAGGATTGTTTTCGCCCATCTGTCATCTTCATGTCACATCCTTCATATTCCTACACATTAAAGCAAAGAGTACGTTCAACACAGCTTTGAGCATCATCTGCATTACACAACAAGGATAAATAAGACTTTGAGGTTTGTCTTGGAGTTTCTGAATAAAAGTAACTTTTCTCTGCAGTGGCAAGACCATGACACATCTGACACTACCCCAACAAGAAGCAGTTGGGATTTGACAGATGACTGGGACAATTGGGCTGGTAATGTTTAGTAAATATACTAATATTTGGATGAAAAAAAATTAAGTTTCTCCCTTCCAGAGGCAGGAGCTCACAACACACGAGGACACTACTTCCACTGCATTAGTGAAACCAAACTTTAGTTTGTGATGCATTGCAGCTTGCTTACTTTATGCATGTGCAGAGCTAAGGAAAAGTAGATCGCAAGAAAAAAAGTAACAAGACTCTCAATTTGCTGACAACACTGTGAAGTTAAATGTTGTTACAACCTGTCAAGTTTCAGACCCATTTTTTGCGTAAGCCTCACAATGCCGTTGTGCATTAAAACCCCTCCAACATGCTTTAACATGAAGTCCTGAGGCATCACTACATTAAGATCATACCTGATTTTCCTGTGCTCAACTCAGCACAATTTGCACTGCTGTCACACATGCAGTCCTTCCTTTTTGGGGAGCTGAACAAATGCTTTCAGCCTTTACTACTCATTTTATTAATTGCCCATTACCAAATTACTCTTCACTGCTGCCACTCTGCCTCTAGTCCTCCAGCTGTGCATGTAATTAGCTCTACGTGACCTCAGGATTGTTTAGATGTGGATTGGTTATTCTAACAGTTGTGAATCTGCTTGTTTACAAATTTGCTGACATGTAACATGCTGCTTGGAGTCTCTCTTGAGTTGCCCTCTATGATTCTGAGGTGCTTTACCAATGTTTTCTGTGAGTCAGTTGCTAAATTTCAGTGCTGACGAGCAAGTTGTAGAAACAGTAGTTGGACATATCATCGATCAATATTCCTCAGAGATCACAAAGGTTAGTAGGACAAATCTTTGTGCCAGAAATGACGTCAGCTACCACATTGCATCCAAGGACCCGATTTTTTCCAGGGTAGATTTTTTTTCAAATGGGCATTAACTTTGAAAAGATGATGCAGGCAGCATTACTATCCAATTAATTGGGATTGTTGACGCATGCGGTTCCAATCCCAACTCTGGACATTGCACAGTGTAGGTACATTCCAAAAAGAATGTCGGAAATGATCATGGAGGTAGAACCACATGGTCACTGACGAGACGTACTGTCACTGGACTAGATTGTGTTTATATAAGGCTTTAGGCCTGCAACTTGTATCCAGGTGTTTGCTCCATTTGCACATCAGGTCCAGAATAGAGTAAATATAATTTGAAATGCCTCTTCACCCGACTTTCCGTTTCTACACTCACATCCTTACAACTGCGATGACAATTGTAACTCTCAATTAAGGGCAGGGCACAAGAGACACAAGGAATTGTTTAAGATAGGAATGGAGAGATTCATGGTGCAAGGAGGAATGATAATGATGCCTCTAAACCCTCTAAGCCCCCCTAGAAGCCCATCACCATACAGACTGCATCTACAGCGAGGCAGAAAACAAATCTGACAACCAGCACACACTGCAAGTTTGCAGACACAAATCCTTTGATCAGACGTTAACAATGATAGCATTATGATGCTGGTGAAAAAACAATCGTGTTTTGGGATAAATCAATTTTTGGTACGTATGAAACATACATATTAGCAATTGACCCAAACCAGCTCAGACGACATCGTTTTACATTTTTGTCTTTTCCCAGTCTTTTCGTCTGTGGAATGCAGTCCGAATGGCTCTTTGGGGGTTAAAGGTTGCTGACCCCAACTGATAATACCATTTACTATCAGGACTTGTATTTGCACCTTGTATCACTGCTTTACACTCTTTACGTCTATATGTTCACTGCATGAATTGATCTCATGAATATCAGCATACGAGCTGTGAGCAACATCACACTGACAATGTCAACCTGGTCAACACACACATGGTAACACATAATCTAATGGAGGCCATAGTTGCAAACCAAGTTATAAGCAAGTAAGTGTCAAATGTACTTTATGGAGAAAAAGAAACAGTGACTATCAAATTCAGTTTCACCAGCATTCAAAACCTGAGTTACATTAGCATGGACCATTGCATGTAACCATGTTCAATCTCATTGCTCGTTCAGTGCCAAACCTGCTGGCTCTTTTCTGCTGCATTCAACATTTGCTGCATTGCTGGGTGTGCAAAACAAATGCCACTGTTCCCCTTTGACCTCTTCTTCATGGTAGGAGAACGACAAAGAATATTACCATTGGTGCTGACAAAGTCCAACGGACCTCTCCCCATTCAGCATGGTATGGGTGATAATTCAGATATAAAAAGTTTGCACAAGAGATCCACCTATTGTGGCTCCTGGGCCGATTTGGGCAGCTATTTCTCACATTGTAACATTTAATGCACATAATATACTCAGGCAAAAAAGATTTGGGAACTCTAACTTAAATACATATTTGGCATGGGGTGACAGGAAGCAAGCACAGGATATTGACACAGATGGTCATCATCTATTTGGACCAGAGCAATGTCCTTCGAAGCTTCAGGCCTCCCAATCTTACTGCTTCTTTTTGTCTTGGAGAGAAATCCTAACCTTCCCTTATTTGGTCCACTGCATATTTACAAACAAGCTCACTGCTAATGCCAAGTGAATGTGTGTGTTTTCCTCTGAAGATCATCCAGAAGTATTTGCGATGCACATGCACACTGAAACAGCTAAATTAAAAAAAAAGAGTTTAAAACGGGTTTTTTTGTGTGTTTGCAAGTGTGCATGGCAGCCTGCATGATAGCTCTGGGACTATAGGAAAGACATAGTCCCAGAGTCTGAAAAGCATGTCTGACAGCGCAAGCCGGCAAGGGACAGGGCTTTGGCCAAACCACACGGCAGCTGAGATGAGACAATGTCGGGTGACCAGTGTGAGGTCTTCTGAGGTCTATTGGTCTTCTCGGAATTACAAGATTCAATTCAAACATATTGTCCAAAAGTATGAGGTCACTGTCAACCCATTTTCAAGTCCGTGCTGGAGAGTTGAGCAACGTCCACAGTCAAAATGGCGTGTTGACAAGCATTTTCTTCAGAGCTGTTCCAGAACTGCCATCTTTGTAACATATAAAAACGAGGGGAAAACATTTTGGTCCTCGACAACAGCAAGCACTAAGCCGACAGACATTCCATGTGATGAGAAATTTGTGGCAGGAGACTGGAAACAGGTTCTGATGCTGCATGGTTATCAGCCTGTTTGAGGTTGTAATGAGAGCCAGGGCCTACGGGATGGCCATAAGCCTGAATTGAACACAGTTTGGTATACACAGGATATATGCAGACACACCACACCATAGCTGCATGGTGAAGGCCTTGGTTTTTAGGTGTGGTACGCAATGTATGCCTGGTGCTCCGCAAAGCTTGCCAGGTGGGAGTCTGATTCCCATTTTGCTTGGTTGATTGGTCAAGACGTGCAAAGTCCACCTTTGGGCTATCTCTCAACCTGGCAAGTGTGAATTGGGAATAGGATTGTGTCGGCAGAAGAGTTTAAAACTGGTCATCTGAGACTCGAACGCCCGACTCCCTGGGTACCTCCAAAATTATGAGGAAGGGTTCCCTCCTTTGAATAAATTCTGGACCCAGCTGAGGGGCGTGGCCTGATGTCAGGAATCGTCATCGGTGTCCTCAATCAAAACCTTGGTGTCACGAGTCTTTGATCTGGAAGAGGGAGAGAAAGAGCTCATTTGTCAATTTGCTCCCGCATTACCTTAAGAGAAACAACATGAGAAAACACACCTTTGACACACTGAAGCATGTCAAGACATTTTAAGGCAACAATGCTGGTCAAAGTGTTTGGAGAAGCTTGAACAATCAGTCTTAACAAGCAAGCATACCTACTGCTTAGTGAGCAAGTGTGGAGGAATACTAAAGGATATTTTCAAAGGATATCAAGAATATACCTCTGGGGGAGCCTGAACACATGACACTGTAGTGTGTGTGTGTGTGTGTGATGGAGACAATCCTCTTCACTAAGGGACAGTGTGGTCCTTTTGATAGTGGCTTGCAACATGCCATCAGATTCAAAGTGTAAAACTGCCTCTAGTATGATTGAAGTCACGCTCTCTCTCTTTTATTTGGCACAAAAAGAAAAACAAATGAGTTGGCTGCCAGCAGCAGCTGTGTCAGGAGATGAGGAGAGACCGGTTTGTGTCTTGTGCCTTGTTATGTGCACCAGCCTGTTTTCACTCTCTCTCTCTCTCTCTCCCTCTCTCTCTCTGCCAGCCTGGTCTCAGCTCTAAATGCATCGTTTTAGGATAGGAGAGTCGCTGAAAACATGATCGCTTTGAGGGCGGTGGGACAGAAGAAGTTTGGTGGCCACTGGCGCAGAGGCCCATCGGCTCTGAGTGTGGGCTGCAGGTCCACATCTCCAGATGAAAGAAATTCCCCCTTGGTATTTGAGATCAACCAAATAAAGGTCAAGTGAGTGGAACTTCCACACCCAGAATAACAAACCGGTTGTGGCAAACCAACCAGTTATAATGGTGAAATCCCAGTCCTCGTGGAGCAGTGAGACACCTCCAACTGCTCCTTCGGACTCACCAATCCAAGGCATTGCATGGATACAGAAGGGGGACATCTGCTGGCTGTATATCAGAAGTGCATCTGAGTTGAGGGCACAAAGATGAGGCCTCTGCCAGATTCTGTATATGCCGGATATGACTCATTGTCATTTTAAAGAGATCTCAGGTACGACAAATGTGTGTGCTCCTGGGCACAGGGTGATGTTGTCCACCTGTGTATGTTTGTGTTCTCTCCCTCTTTCATTGCAGGTGGTGAGAGGTGATTGGCCCAACAATGCAATTAAGAGGGGTGGACAGAGGATCATCGTTCTCAAAACATTTAAAACAAACACATACATTTTTAAATTTTAATATATTTTTATAATATTTTTGATGAAAAGTTGTCAAAGCTGCACAACATTTGACATATGTACAAATGCGACAAATGAACAACTAAGTTACACCTCATCTAGTTTATGGTGTCTGACGAGCACTCACTGCTCATTTGTTTTGTAAGACTGAGGAAGACTCACTGCGATGCAAGCCGTGGTCTGCGGAGACTCATGCTGTAACTTCTTTTCCAGCTCTTCTTCCCTTGACGGTTCCTGACTCCATCCTCTTGGTCCATCATTTGCTCCAAGAGTGTCTGGTCATCAGCATTTAATGGAGCCACACTAATGTCCCTGACGGCCCTGAACTCACCACAATTGTTTAGGTGTTCATTCTCCAAACGGAAAAAGTTCCACACAAACCGCCTGAGAGCAAAGGAAAAGGAGCTGTCATCTTGCCAGATTTCAGTTACTGCATTAACGAGCTGATTAGTCTAGTTTACGTTTGTCTACCTGAACACCTCCAGCGGTGCAAGCATTGTAGCAAGAACATCAGAGATGCCACGAAAACTAGAGACGGTGCTGAGGGTCACTGTTAAAGTCCAGGAGAACCGCAGCAGTACATCCTCTACTATGGCACTGTAGTAATATGCCTGCAGTATGAGGGGAGAAAATTGAAGGAGCATTACTCATCTTGAACAAACCACAGAATAGTCATTATTCAGTACATCTAAAAGGCAACTCTACAAAAAAT
Organism: Carapus acus; assembly: GCA_900312935.1. Lineage (NCBI taxonomy): Eukaryota > Metazoa > Chordata > Actinopteri > Ophidiiformes > Carapidae > Carapus > Carapus acus. The sequence continues at coordinate 15,434 of OMPJ01038784.1, read as the reverse complement.
AATAATAATAAAAAAAGGTCAAGCTGTAGCTGCAAAAAATTGCTCTATACCAATGGAAATGGACTGATTGGTTACAAACAATGAAACACAAAATGAAGTCACATCCCGGAAAACCACCTTATGTGGGTAGACGATCTCCTCTCTTAAAAAGGTGTTCTCTCCAGCGTTTCTGTCAAATAGACCCCAGTCCATCTTCAGATCCCAGACCAAAGTGTAAAAGGAACTGACCATCAAACAAGCAATGTACAAGTAGAAGAAGATTTGGGCATCAGCATGGTTTTCAGCTGGAAAAAAAGACATAACAACAGAAAAGGTTGAGGGTTATAATCTATCTAAGACTGTCACAATGTTGACATGATAAAAACAACATCATAACAAAACTCTCTATCACTCAATGACAAAATAAGAACCACAACAGTAAAACCTTGTAGCACACTGCTAACAATCCATCCAAACAAACATCAATTAACAATAATTACAATAATCATAAAAGGTTATGATTTTCAATTGTGTTGTCCAACAATGTTCCATGTCTTCCCTGTGATTTCTGTACATTGACATTTCAAGTCTTGATAAAGACAATCTGAATTCTTTGTTTACATTCATTAGAGGAGCACAGCATTTTCTGCAGTGCCTTGCGAAGGGAACAGTGAAATGTCCAAACTACCTTTATGTGTGCTGTACAGAGCCGCAAAGGTGACGACGAAGAAGGAAGTGGAATATTTCCCTGCATTCACAAGATGAGGAAAGGCCCGTTTGGTGTCACGGTACCGTCTTAGGCACTGGATGAATCGGAACCAAGCGGGAAGACACTGGATAACTGCTCGAACTCCATAGGAATATGAGTTACAGATGTCTTTCCCTATGTAGAGGTAAAACAAAGGAGCTTGTTAAGCAATATAACATGAGCAACAGATACAAGCATTAACTGCAAGTTAACACTTATATCTGTGAGAGCAGACACTTTCCTCCAAAACCATTAACTTCTTATTATGACCCCTATTCATTTTGAGAATCTCTGGGGGAGCCATTGTGTTGTATGACCTCCTGGAAACAGAGTGGTGTCGTCCACCTGTGTCTGTGTGTGTTCTCTCTCTTTCGGGAGAGATGAGAGGTGATTGGACAACCACCAGTATTTCGAGGGGAGGGCGGCACTACACCCGCTCGCATGTCTGTGCCTGCCCTTGCAGAGTGTTGCAGCCGCGAGCTGCCTATTTATGTTGAGTGATGTCCACGACGGGCGAGCCAGTTTTGGCCATGCCCTCCCCGACACCGACATTACTCCAGTGAATCTGAGATTAAGCCAATGACTTTTTCTTCTCGCTGCAAACTGCAATTTATACAACAGCGCAGCTTGTTTACAGATTTTTACCAGCTGGCAGCCACCTGGAGGCAGTGTAGCTGGAAGCGCAAAAGTGAGATGTAATCATAATTACCGAAAGACAAAAGTGGACATTTAATTTGAATCACCTGTACTGTTGATTAGACCATCATGTTTGTGCCAGTCCAATTCAAAACTGTAGAAACAGATCATGTACTCCAGATCCATCAAAACAACAACCAGAGAGTTCAGCTGATCAGCCAGCCAAAAGTCTGCGAATCCCACTCGGTGAAATGGAGCAGTCACAACTCGGAACTTTAGAGAGGAAGAAAAACAGAGAGTCAAGGGGAAGAAGCGAAACAAAGCAAAAACAAGTCACCAGTCCCGTTACCAGCAGGATATTTACCATTTTAAACTTAACAATTGTCTATCAAAGGTCTCAACGTCAGTTTAACAAACAGGGAATGCCATACATTGTATAGACATCTAATGCATACATGGGTGTCACTTCAACACAATTATTCTCCTCAATGTCATTCAGCACATAGTGTCATCTTGGACACTGCCTACCTTTTAGGGAAACGCTAAAAATGACTTATATCATGACAAAGGTCAACATGGAACCTGTGAAATTACCAGGAGTTTCAGCAGCCAGAATCGTGACTTGTAGTAGCAGGTCTTGAAGGGGTTGATGAGAAAGAGGAGAAAGAAACCATACAAAGCCAGAGGGTTGGCTTGCATTGGTACAAGAATGTTATCACTGAAAAGACATGACAGCAGGCTCACACACCACAGCACCCCCAACAGGCCAGCAATCTGCACACACAAGCAAGAGAAGATCCACTAATTCACAACAAAACATTTGATTCATCAACAAAAGTCAACACGTAAGGCTGAAAACAAAAGCGAGTGAGACACATACACACTCATAAAATATTCAGAGCTACTTGCCGAACACTGAATGCTTAGAATTCCTAGTTTAATTGAGTACGCATGATGCATTATCACAAGCATTTCTCACCTACTTGATACTCTCCATGCAGAGTTTGAAGAATTGCATACAGAATTTTACATTTCAGCCTTTATTTGTTAAAGCTGAAAATTAGTTACAAGACAGATCAACGCCGTATTTACGTGTTTTCGTATTCATGCAGAGAGTTATAACAGTCTCAACATGCACAGGTCTGTACTGAAACATGTACAAATCCTGTTTTTGTAGGAGAGCCGGGCGGGAGTCATCAATCTACAAAATGCAAAGTGAATAAACAAAATAAAAATAAAAATCAAACCACTACTTGGTGTGACAATCCTTTGCCTTCAAACCAGCATCAGTTCTTCTGGGTGCGCTTGCGCAAAGTCAGGGATTTTGTAGGATCATACTCAGGTCTGTGATTAAACAATTATACCAAACAGGTGCTTAAGTTTATCATTTTCGAAGAAAGACTGAAACACAGTATTTAACACAGACAGTAGTAGCTGTTAGAGGAGCTTCAGACTGGGTGATGACGGTCAAACAATGCAACCCAGTCGAAGTTGTGAAAGTGTCACGTCACAAGTTATTCACCAGAGTAAGACAAAAGCAAATTGGGTCTCAAGATATGCAGTAGAAGCTTGTTGAAAGAGGCCCATAGCCTTGTGCAGCCAAACAGCATCAGCTCTGATTTTTAGGCAGTGTCTTTTTTATTTTTAACTTTAAACTAAATTTGTTGAATATGCAAAGCCTCTCAACTGCCTTTTGCTAGGGATGACTTTTGCTTTGCTAGGAGCACGACTACTTTATAATAGCACCTCCAGTACTTGATCAGCAATCTATTTCCAAATTGTAATGATCAAGTATTTTCCCTTAAATCATAAACTATGCCCAAATTGTCTCCTTCATTTCGTAGATCAATAATTAAAAAGGAAAAATCACCATTATACTGTATATGAAAACTCTTAGATTTAGCAATTTCATAATGTATCCAGCTTGATTACAATAAAGTATCACTACTGCTGTGGCAAAATAGATGCTGTATTTATTTAGTATCTACTTGGACCAAATTTTGCTGTATCACACACCAATATTGGACACATGGCCAGGTGACTTGACTACTTTACAGTATGCACAAGAAACATGGGGAACATACTGTAGGTAACTGCAGCAGGGCAACAATTCCACGCATGGAGCCAAAGAGTATAAGCTCAAAAATTGTTTGGAACTCTGTTCCTTCATGTATGCCTGTATATCAGATATACCTTGAAAAACTGAGGAAGTTTTGAAGGCAAAGAATTATTTTATTCAATTTCTGTTAATTTAATTGATGAAAAAAAATCTGAATCTATTGGGAATGAAGTTTTATTTTTCCCATGTGATCACAAATGCCTACTTTCTGTGCAGGACATGCTGTTTTGCTTTTATATGCCCTGACAATTGCGCACAACTTTTGGAGATATGTCTTGTCATGATGATTACCTTTTACACATGTCATTAATATCGCATAACACATTGACTGTAAATATCTGGTTTTATTAAGAGGGAGGGCCCTGTAGTACTTTTGTAGTGCTTTTGCTCTTTTTTTCACTCCAACTTTGACAACTATTTGCCAGTCACTACATCCCAGAGTGTGTCTCTTGAATTTGCTCATTAGACGAATTGTGTTACAATCATATCTGCGTGATCCTGAGTACTCATACCTCAAACAGATGTTGGTGAGAAAGGTTGTTTCTAGGATTTAACTCAAATATCAGCACATGATTGACACCTGCCTGTCTCCAGCCATATGTGTTGATGCCTGCAAAATGACAGCATTTGGAAAATTTAGACAAAAGTATGGATTTCATGGATATGGATTTTGTAATCATGAGCGGGTGGATCTCAGAACTCAAAGTTCACAGTGTGTATGCATTAGTGTACCTAGCAGGAAGAGGAACTCTATTAACAGGAAACCTCCTCTGTAGATCCTGATCATTGGCCAAACATTAGCACTGCGGATCACCACAGCTCCTATTGACAGCAAAGAAGTAGGAAGACAGCAAAGAGGCAAATAAAACCTCGTCATCAAGTCGCCACTTAGGTGCTTTACATCCTCACTCCAAGTAAATGTGGTGTAAACTTGATATAGTTCATACAAAAGGCAGTCAATTATTGTATTGTGCTGGCAAAAAAAGGAATTGTGGGATGAACACACACAGCAGAATAATAAATTGTGATTGATCTCCGAGAGTAGGTTGTTTTGATTTGCACCTGCAGTTTGAATGTGAATGTGTGTGTGCGGTTGTGTGCCCGTGTGTTACCTGTAATGACAACTGTAACTACTAAAACAAGGAAGATCCCACAATACAGTCCGACTCTAAAGGTGGTCCATGCAGGCGCAGGCTAAAGGCAAAAACACACAACCAAGAAAAAAATATCAGAAGAACAGTAATCGCTTGTCCATTATCATTTCAAGCTGATTATTTTATCTGACGAAAGTGATCTTTTTGTCTTGTTAAAACCATGACCATCAATTTCGCATTAGCCAAAAGCAAATTCACTGACTTGGCAATGCATGTCTTTCGTGCAGCAATTTTAATTGCAGATTAAAGCCTCCTCCTGATGTATGCAATCATAATAAGTTAACTGAATGTCAAACTGTGTGACATGCATTTATTCTTCAAATTTAAATGTATTCAGACTGTATGACAACTCCAAGTAAAATCAGTGAGTTTCAGGTGCGTTGCACGTCCAGCAAAACATCACAAATCACGTCAGCGGCGTGCACCACATCAGCTGCTGTTTACGTTTGTGCTGGTGTCGCACTGAGCTGCAGATTTGTCATTCTGCCTTTGTATTGGTTAAATGGTAGACATGCGTCATTGCAGCGATCACACTGTGAGCCATCCATCCAAAATATCTGACACTGCCAGGTATTCGTCGGAGGTTGTCTTTGGTCGTACGCCCATAATAATGGCCGTCTGTCACCCTGTCTCAAAGTGCAATGTGTCTGTACTGTATTGGAGGCATGATGAACGATTTTCTCCCCAACCAGTGAACTTATGTAGGCCACGCTAAAATCGCAGTGTGAATTGTGCCTATGAACCCTTGCAGCCTTGGTGCCATGACATGATCAGCACTGAGATCAGGAAGGTAAATATGATTGCCAGTTAAAATCCAGTGGAGTTATGGGTCCAATCTCTTTCAACTGATAACTTTTAACTTAAGATTCCTCTTCTTTTCTTTTAGGCTGCTCCCTTATCTAAATGTCATCCAGCCTGCACTCTATTCTTCCCGTCTCCTGTGCACTGTCCATTGCCACAGATGGTCGACCTGGTGTACTGAAAGCATAGGTGTCATACTCGAGGCCCATGGACAGCTACGTCCTTTAGTGTGGCCTGCAAACACTTGATCAACTGTTTCAGTGTAAATACCTCTATTCTTCATTTACATGTGCATCAACCCCCCCAAAAAAACGTCTCCCACAATGCACGTCGAACAATGATACTCACAGAGTGACAGCAACCAGCCGCAACATTGCAGCGTGTGCACACATGGAAAATAAGAAAACGAGTACATGTTCTTCAAGGTGAAAGAACAGTACTTTTGTGTTTTGAGGGAGTGTCAGTCATCAGAAGGAATGATAAGTCTGCGTTTTTTCATCAAACAATAAGCTAAGAATGCCGAGTTACCCAAGAAATAAACAGTCTGCTGGGATGGCAGCATAATGAGTTCATAAAAGCTACAACACAAAACAGCTCAGCACTGGAAGCAGAAGAAATCAACCAAGCTTCAAAGTTGTTTTCGAGTGCATCTTCGAGGGCAGGTGTGCGCCGACCAGATATACACTTTTTAAAATGTCAGTTTGCTAAAAAAAAAACATTATCGCGGAATGAGTGAAAAAACAAGACTTGGCTCCTACTCTCTAAACAGATGACACTCATCAGCAACCATGATGGTCTGCTTCACATTATCTGCATCTCTTCTATTTGAAATTGTGTGTAGTCCAACGTTGAACATCAATTACACTGCCGGTGGACCTTTTGTTTAATGCCATGTTTTGCTTACACGTAATATGTACCATTACTTCATTCACAGCAACCACTGTAGAGGGAATGGACATTATACAATGTCTCTGTGTGTATGTCTGACCTGTGCTGCACCCAGAGGAGGAACCCTTAGTCTTTTCATAGCTTTCTGTCTGTCTCCCCCCTCCAACTCCGTTGTCACTAATCCCTGTGAAAAAGCAACAGAAAAAATAAATGCTCATTATAAATACTGGGAGGTTCATTGTGTGTTTGTGCCCCTCATCCCCCATGTGAATACCTCAGTCTCAGAGATGAGCTGAGTTATTTTCTTGCAAGTGTAAAATGGGGCAACTTCAACATGGGATACCCTCCAGTCAGCCCCCCGTGGTGTTTCCAGAATCTTGTCATGCTTCTTCAGGATCTTCCTAAAGCCCGTGAAGTTGAGATTCTTGAAAAATAAACATAGTACAGCCCTTAGTCCATTGGGAACTGAATTCCTTGATTTGGTTGAAAGTAGTCAGTATAACATTTCCTGTTGAAGAGCATTTTCTGTACCTGATAGTTCTGCAGCAGTATAAGACTGAGGTAAAACTCAGAGAAAGCTAGCTGCAGGTCTTTTATGTTTCTGTGTTTACATCGTTCTTGTTGGGACAGAGCAAAGACGGTCTTTCTCCTTCTCAGGCCCCGACCACTTGCGACCGTCTCCCTCTGGGCATCCAGTGATGACTGCAACTCATTCTGCAGGGTGGCAAATCGCCTCTGGGCCTCCGCTAGCTTTTCTGTAAAAACAAAAAAAGTACTAGTTGACAAATTCAATCTTTCATGCATTACTTATGATGATTTAAAGTGTGTCATTATGTGCAAGCTATCTCAAGTCAATGTTCTGATAATGATACTGTCAGCTGTAATAATTACCTGAGTAAAAGGTGTTGATCTTGGCCAGCTCTTTTTCACATGCTTGAAAGAACTTCTCCTCAAACTTGGCATAGTATCGTTTGACTGTATCCTCATCTGTAACTACAAATGAACACAAACCTCTTAGATGTCTCTATTAAATGTGCAGGGTGGAAAGTGACAGTGTAAAGCATGATCATAAGTAACAAAAACATTTTAGATCTGTATTTCCAGCCTGTATGTGGGAGAAAGTTGTTTATGCAAAGCTGAGGCAAGAGGTAAACATTTGTGACTAGCAGTGCGGCCTCATGCCGAAGACGGAGACCACAAACACAATTTTTTCGTTAAGAATGCTGATGGAGGGCAAATGGAATTACACCCTATCTTTGGCACGTGAAGAAAGCTGCTCACCTCCATGCACAGAGTTTGGTTTAATTTCAGTGTTGGTCAGGTGGACTCGGAAAAGGGTACTGCGTACAACATTTCAATCAATATAATCAAAGATCAGCAGACTCACAGGCTTGGGCTTGAGTCCTGCCACAATCTCAAAATGTGCTTCATCACAAAGAGCTCCCTCAGATTTGCGGAACCGGTAGTAAGGAAACCATTTAGCACCCACTCGCCACCTTAATTTCATTGCACAATGAAAATTGGCGTAATGACGATAAAAGATTCCTAATTGCTGATGTCATAAACCATAAATGATGGTGTACATGTTCCAGAGAGAGAAAACACAGAAAAAACAAGATATGCTATCACACGCAATTTTGAGTGAAGATTACCTGCTTTGAGAGAGGACCCAAAATTATCTAAATTGAAGTGTCCCAACCACTCACTTACCAATACAATACACATTCTAAAGAGTGCTCAAATACATAACAACAGCAACCACAGCCGCACTGCAGTAATCTTCTTAGCCCGTATTTTGCCTTATTCTGCTCTTTTTCCTTCTTGTGTCATGACGATGATGATTTGAATCATTGTGAGTCATTTGTGTGTCAGCAGTACTCATAAAAACAACAGTTCTCAGGTGAAAAATATAGCTTGCCTTGAGCAAACCCCGCTTTCCAGTCAAAGCAACATAAAATAATATATGGCAGCCACTGTCAGGAATGCTCAAGAGCCTGATGATGTGTACCCCATACCTCTGGAACAGAAGACTTACTGCATTCAGGTGTTGATGGCACTACATCTACATGGTCACCTCAATTCTTAAGGGATGTATGTGAAAATCCTAATTAAGAACTTCAGTGCAAGTTTCTGTATTTCTTAAATGGAAATCCTCTTCCTGGCACTCCAAGACAGATAGTACATGAAAGACAACTACACAATTATTACAGAAGCCTAAAACTTCTACTGTAAAATACTCTATCCATCACATGGTTGAATCTTTATCCAACATAATCCACACAAATTACTTGACCAATATCATGTATTTGAACCAAGAAGCAGTTTGTGAATCATGCAACATGTATCTATATGTTTTTGTGGCAGCAAGTGATCTTTCTGACTGCTTTATCATTGTGGTCTATTCAGCATGTGCAATCTGAAAGATATCTTAATTACTGTATCTCAGTAACCAAGACCATATGGACAGGATTGATAAGATGCCCACAGCAACTACACATCCACTAACCAAGTGAGGCCATCATCCAGAACTTTGCTTGTTGATGTTGGTGTGATGCAGAGTCGTCACAACGTGATCAAAAGTAAAAAGGTATCAAAAGTAAAGAGTGACACTAGCTTATTCTGGGGATCAGATCTAGGAGAAGCTCTCGGTGATGGAGAGGGAGAAATAGCCAGTGATGTGGACTGTGGGCTCTCCGTGAGATGGACCGGACTAGCCAGGCTGCTTATCAGACGAGGAGATAAGAAACACTGACACGCCTCAGGGAAATATGCTGTCAATCCTCTTCTTTGCCACATAGACCTGAATTCTGAATTCACGTCTGGAAGTCAGACATGGCAAATTACCCATCTCCATCTCCTCCTAATGTTTGTATCCTTGACTGATACACCACTTGTCCTCATGTCTGCTTTCACAACATCATAGAACCGTCTCTGAAGCCCTCCTCTTTCCCTCCTGCCAGGCTACTCCATCTCCAGCATCCAGCATCCTTTGTCCAACACATCCTTTCCAGATATCTCTCCTCTGCATCATCTCAATCTCGTCTCTCTGATGTCATCTACAAACTGCTCCATTTTAGCTGTTCTTCAGAAGTGCTTACTCCCAAAGAAAATCTCAGTATCTACTTCTGTGTCACCTCCAACTCAGCCTCCTGTCTTCTACACCGCAAACCGGACATCATAGCAAGTCTCATTGCTGTCTTGTCAATCTTGCCTTTACGGGCTGCTATTGTTTTAACATGAAGCACTCCTGGCACTGGCTTCAGGCAATGCCATCCTGCTTGCAATCCGATGCGTTGGTGCAGAGGGCAGTAAGACTAAACTGTTCCAGTAATGATGAGAGCAGCCCACAAAAACATGCCTGGGATATCCACAGACATTACAACAGCATTCAGCAAGTTGGTGAATGCTGAGACCATCAACATTCACATTCTGTATAACCTAACCTCACACCTAATATCGTGTGAACTAGGTTGACAATAAACTTTATTTGATTTGAAAGCTGTACTTGTGAGGTTTATGGATACATTGTGGATTTTGATGAAGAGTTCCTTGTCATCTGGAAAATCTACGATGTCTGTCTATTGATCTACCAACCTCTCTCCCACAAAAAGTTAAGCAGATTCTTTCAGATCATGTATCTAATCAAAAAAATTACACAGCATTGTTCAGGCTTCTCTTGGTAAATCTGCCGTTTTGCTCATTTTGTCACTGATTCAAAGTGCACGTGGGACCATGATTCAGTGTGTGCAGGCCCCTCACTCACCCTTATATTTCTCCTTTACTGTATTTTGATTGATTATTGTTTGTACTGGTTGTGCATGTGCAAACACATCTATATGTATGAATACATGTGTGAATGACAAGAGAGTGAAAACTGTAGTTGACCTATGAGGAATTAAAACAGGTAGTATACTGTATATATCATATGTATATCAGTGTGTGTATGTATGTCTGTGCATTTTATACCTTCAATTGATGGTGCTTGATCCTGGGCAGCATACAGCATCTCTTTGAATGCCTGTAGAAACATAATGAACACTTAGACGGCGTATTTACTGTTTGAACGTCTTCCAACATTTCTCCATTTCTATGAAGCTACACTACGGTCTATTTGTCTGGGTTTTACCATCTGTGAACAACCTGCCAGTTGACAACAGTTATTTGTGCCAACTGCAATAATTTTGCAGCACAGAAAATGAATTCCTTCAGCAAAAACAAGACCTAGTCAAGGTCATGCTGCAATCCCCTGAGCCAGCATTAACTGGCTGACTGACTCATCAGCAGGCTAGAAACAAAAGGACAATAGCAAACACAAATTACAACTACTGAGTCTAGCAGGCCTGCCACAAGTTAAAACCATACCAGCAGATGAAGTTATCACATTGAATCGTTTCCCGCTCAATTCCAGGCAAATTCTAAAAACGGCTCTGTCAACTCGTCCTTGAGCAAAGCACAGAACCTCCCATAACTGCATCCAAGGTTCTTACTGGGCATTTATCAAAATAGGGTGGGATAATTACAGAGCGGCAATTACCCTCTTGGATTGATGCACAATGTAACAGGCAAAGACGAATGCTCCAAAAATCCAGTAACAGAGACAGTGACACAGTAGTACCAACATGTGGTCACAAGAGTATATGTCTGATACATTATAAGGGAAATGATAGACCAAACCCTGAACAGAGACTATCACAATGCAAAGTGATTGTGTACAAATTTCGTTGAAAGGTGTACACAATCACTTTGCACCTTTGTGTGCCCCGTTCATTGAAAAGTGTACACAGCAGAACAAAGGTAAATCACAATAATATTCACTTTTCAGTTACTCGTTTACTATTTAGTCAACAGTCAACACTATTTTCAATGGTGCTTTCCTTGAAAGGTGTACACAATATTTTTTAGAGATGTCCGATAATATCGGCCCACCGATATTATCGGCCCGATATTAGCATAAAAATGTAATATCGGTATTGTGTTTTTTTGCTTTAAAACCGATAAAATAAAAAACGATAAGAATAAAATAATGCTTGCGTTACACCGAAATAGTGCCTATGCGCTCCTGAAGCGTTTACCGGCGCACATATCGGTATCGGCTGTTATCGGTATCGGTAAATTTAGAGTTGGACAATATCGGCATATCGGATATCGGCAAAAAAGCCAATATCGGACATCCCTAATATTTTTAGAACTGCATAGTTTCTGAACAAGACAATGACCGTTCCCTTTTCCAAGAAGTTCCCCCGATGCTTAACCGTTGCAAACAAAAATAACTGCGTAAGTATACCAAAATATAAAAGGGGGAGGAAGACAAAAATGCAGCAAATATAGTGGGTATAATAAGCATATTGTCTCTTTAATAGCTGCGATTAAAATTTCACTTGCCAGCTCTACCCACTGCCAACATTATGATGGCAAAAGAGATCATGTAAAAAAAAATAAAAAAAAGCTGGTGAAAAACTTCAGATTCAATGAAGTTTCCTGAAAGAAAAAAAATTGTAGTTTACTGTAGAGTCATGCAAACTACACAAATGGTCACAGATTCTTCTAGAAATGAATTGAGTTAATTTGTTTAGTTTTGCAGTGACAAAAATGCCTAAGTCACAGTCACGAAAGACCTGTTCAATAAAGATAAGGGAAATGCCAAAGACAAAGCTATTCGGTTGTTTTTGTAGGAGCACATGGGAATTGGTGACGGAATTTATTTAGCTTTTTAATCATTTAGAAAATGTACAGACAGATAAAAGCTACGAATGGATGAACGACGACATCAAGATTCCCAGAGCGCGTTTGCAGAGGAGGAACTTCAGCTAGCCATGAAGAGAGCCACTGGAAACTTGCGAGTCATCCAGCAGAACAAAGATGAATTCGGAAACAATGATATCTACTATTCAGTTACTAGTTTACCATTTGGTCATCAGTCAACACTACTTTCAACAGTCATTAACGGCACATCAATTCTTCAGTTGGCCAAAAGCCGAGTTGCTTCGTGCTCTGTCAAAGCACCATGCTAGTGAAAATTTATGTCAATGAAACAATTCAATATGGTAAAATTATTATGGACGTTACGCGATATTGTAACTGTAAATAAAAGAGAGAGAGAGAGAGTTCTAACAACAAACTGACCAGAACTGCAATGCTGAGTAATCATGATTGAACATGTACATGAATCGAGAGGTTCAGGCCAGTGGGAATTTTGTCTATGAGCAACAAGAAGACGTTGCTCATAGTAGCAAATGGAGCCAAGAGGAAAAACAGGAAAACCGAGGTGACACTCAACAATGTTTAAAAGGGGCGCAATTCATCATTGGAGAAAGCCAAATAAATCAGTGCATCTTCAAAACATTTTCATTGCAGCAGTGCTTAGTTTGAGACGAAAATATGTCCAAAGCCTCTGTGAGTTCAACCAGCGTTGTAGCCGATACCTCAGAGAACCTCATGTGATAAGGCAATAACAAAGGTGAGGAGAGAAGGCCTTTACCAGATCAGATTGCCTCTGGCAAGAAATGTACAGGGGAGTACACTGATGAAAGAAGAAATTGGTGAACAGCCCAAACAATGCATTTTCAGGAGAAGCCGAAGCCACTCCTGCACAACAAGTTATATGTAATTATAACTTTTTTTGAAATTCCAATGATCGAATTTAACAGACTTTTAGGTAAAACTCTTATCCTTATGCTGTTTTTTGCAAGGGAAACCACTTAAGTAAGAACATTAGGTTTATCACATGGGACCACATCAAACTTGGGACCACATAGCTACTCCCTAAGAAGTGGTTCTCCAAAAGAAGAAGTGAAAGAACGTATGTTAAAGAATGAAGGGGGTGCAATTTGTTGTTTTGTGGAGGTGGACACCTAATAACAAAGTATTCCTTTCCAATATTTTCCACGTTGTTTAGTTTAAAGTGTATCATTTATTTGTCTTATTGATAATTTTTACTGTGACATGAGTTTCAAAGGGAAGCTGTTCTGTTGGAGTGTGGAGCTGCTGATCTTCATGTTAAACCTCATATAATGAGGGATATGTTGGGTCTGTGTGTTCATTTTATAGAATTTGAAGGTTTACATGTTGAGGGGCACTACCTGCTCCATCTTTGAAAGTGCCTTGCAATAACTTTTGTTATGTTTTGGTTCAACAAAAATTAAATTGAGTTAAATTTAATTTAATTTAATTTAATTTAATTTAATATGTCAATTTTCAAAGGTGATAAAAAATTCACAAATGCTTACTTTAAGCTAAGTATGAAAATCTCTCAGCATGCATTAAGTATGACAATGGCTAATGATTAGTAATACTCATATTTTAGCAAGTTAATCTATTTCTCTGTGCAAAACTAAAAGTCATGAACAGACATCTGACAAAATTATTAAAATCACAGCAGATTTCTAGAATTTGTCCATGCTCCCTGCTGCTTGCAATCCCCGTAGAATGCCTCCCCTGGCATAGCTTTGGCAGAGAATGCCACCTCCACATGAAATTCCTCAAACACAGGAGCTGCTTCTGAGATTGAACAACAATTTGGATCAGTGAGAGCCGACTGAGTCCAAGTCTACAGCCTCTGTGCTGTCAACACCAACACATCTCTATTGACTGCAGGGCCTTTTTCATAATATTAGAGTAGAGCCAGTGTAACTAATCATTCAATGAGAATACATTTTAGGGAGCAGCTGTTTCACAATTGTTCATTTTGGGATACATTAACAGAAAGATGAATTTAAATCATACACTAAGAGTGATGTAGCAACTGAGTGTCCTTTTGCCATTGCACTAAAACTCGACTTGATGATGCCCTTGTAATGAACAATCCTGACTCTTACACTGACATTATTTCTACAATGTTGTCTGTATATGCCTGTCATACAGTACCTACTGTCCTCTGACATATGTGGGACACGGACATTCTTGGCTTAGGAGACTTACAGGGACAACAAAGTCAACTCGTACACAACGGCGATATAATTCATTTGCATGCTTTCGAGGAATTCATGAAAACGCAACACAACAGCAATAACAGGACAAACTTGACAAGTTAATGGTGCATATGAGCAAGAAATACGATTGACAAGGGGCATGTTTAACCAGCAATAACTGACGGTTTAGTATCGATACCTCCGACTGGTGCATTTCGGACTGAAAAACTGATTGTTTGGCTAATAGCTTGTTTTCAGTTGAGTCATCCCATATTTGAGCAGTTTCAGAGCAATGGACCATAGAAACGTCTTCATTTGAATGAGACAGAATCTTCCAAGCTTGCAATGTTTGTTTGCCACAGACTTGGGGTAGCAGGAGCTGCGGGGCTTATCAGTCTGGGCTCATCTGTTAGCCGCTCGCTCGGCTAGCTAGCAGCTCGGGCCAACTCACCTCATACTGGATGTACTGTTTTCTCCACTCCGGGGTGATGTGAGCCGAGAGATGCTCCGTGAACTTCATCTCGGCTTGTTTGTCCTTCTGTCGCGGATACCTGGGTTGCTTTTCAGAGACAGCTTTCACACGGGTTCATCCAGGAGCCTCATTCGGATACAGCACTAAGCTCGCATCGGTTGGTGAGCTGGAGATGCCGACGTCAGTTTGAACCTGGTTACCGATACGTCAGTGACATTTTGAACTCAAGTGACGATACGGAGCGCCGATCACATCGTAACTAGCAGATAAGTCCTCGGCTGCTCTTGTTTTGATGGCGGCTTGCGTGTTGTTGTTGGTTGACAGGCCACAGAGAGTCGGTGCTAAGTTCTTGTAGCTACCGCCTCCCTCTCTCTCTCTCCTCCCATCTGTCTCCCTTTCTCTCTCTCTCTTTCTCTTTCTCTTCTTCCCTCTCCCTTTCTCTCTCTCTCTCCCTCTATATCTCTTTCCCTCTCCCTCTCTCTTTCTCTTTTTCCCTCTCCCTGTCCCCTCTTTCACTCCCTCTCTCTCTCTCACATTCTCTCCCTCCCCTCCCTCTCTCCCCCCCCTCTCCCCTCCCCCGCTCTCTCTCTCTCTCTCACTCTCCCTCGCTCTCTCTCTCCCCCCCTCTCCCCTCCCCTCCCCCCTCTCCCCCCCCCTCTCCCCCCCCCCCGCCCCCCCTCCCTCTCCCCCTCTCCCCTCTCCCTCTCTCTCTCTCCCTCACCCCTCTCCC